>JAIUND010001015.1:0-44902 GCA_034699125.1 Gisinianus flammeolus | reverse complement strand
CTATAGAACCCACAGAGAGAAAATCAAAACGAAACACCAGGAAACAGTAATACCCGCGGACACCGAGAATGAAATATGTAGTAATAATAACAATATTTGCATTGTTACGGCAAATGATATATTTTGGGCACTTTGATTTTAATTCCATTAAGTATACCTTATAATGTATCATCGACTTGTACTTCTACATATGTATTTATACGAACATGTATCTTTATAAATATTATTATTAAAAAAAGTAATTATTATAATTATTAACGGATGAAAAATTTTGTATTATACTTAATAAGTATGTTTAGCTGTTTAGCAATTAAAAATTAATTAATGTATTTACCTACGATTCGACGATATGAATTTTTTATTTCTAATTAGCAAAAGAAATCACAGCTTAAGTAAATATGAACTAATGAAGCTTTCATTGTTATTTGTATGTATGATGATGAATAACATACCCATATTTAATAAAAGATACATTTTTCGCAGTCAATAAAAAAATAATTTAGCTTCAAAAACAGTAAAAACATGGATAAGTAAGTATTTACTTATATTTTACGGATGTTCGTCGGTCATCAAGTTTTTCGTATTCATTTAAGAATGTCAGATTTTCGTGAAGCAAAAATACTTCCACGTTATATGCCGGTACAATACAAAAGTAGTCAACATCTGTCATCGAAAAAAAATCAAGATTCTTGATCTTCGTGAATAGCATAGTAATGCTCTTGATGTGTATAATAATTACTAATGTTTACAATCTTAATTATTATATAGTGAAGGAATCCCTTTCAAATAGAACGTATTTTTACCAAGTGAAATAAGAGTGATTAGTTTCATAAATTACGTAAGAAAAGGCTCATTCATCATTCAAGTAGCAAGTATTATCAAAATGGGACTCAATTTAAGAGAAAAACAAATTGGTAAGAATAAAATGTTTCAAAAATTTTGTCGTATATTACTATTTTATTTTATTTATTGGATGTTTTTTTTATAGATAATGTTAAGCAAATGTTAAACTTGAATCAATCCATCGCTAAACAAAGTGCTTCCGAACCTGTATGGAAAATTCTTGTGTATGATCGTGCAGGACAAGATATTTTAACACCTTTGCTATCTGTGCAAGAATTACGACAATGTGGAGTGACACTGCACATGTAAATATGTATTTCGATTACATAATGATTTGATGTATAAGAAAATGTGTAATATGTTTGATGGAGTTGATATTTGATTTTATAAAAATAGATTACTACATTCAGACAGAGAAAATATACCCGATGTGCCTGCCGTTTACTTTTGTGTGCCTAGCGAAGATAATGTCGACAGAATTTGTAGAGACTTACAGGTCTGTACTTAGTCACTATTAATATTGTTTTATGAATTACTGCTTTAGTATCTCGAACATGAATACATAGTAAGAATTCTACCTTGTCTTAATCATGCTCCTGTCAATTTGGTTCTATAGGGTGGACTATATGATTTGTACTACCTAAATTTTATTACTCCGATTCCACGCCAAAGAATTGAGGATTTAGCGAATTCAGCATGGCAAGCAAATTCCGGATCAAGTATACAAAGAGTAAGATTTTTAAAAGAAAAATAATGATATTGTGTAAATTACACAGTGTAATCAAGTTGTATAGATGAGCCTTGTTCAAAATGTAAAATATTTTTCTAACAGGTTTATGACCAATACCTGAACTTTATTTGTTTGGAGTCAGACTTTTTTGTTTTGAAACATCAAGAAGCAAGTCAAATTTCATTTTATGGTGAGTAAACTTTTGCTGAATCTTAAGAAAAAACTTTGCATTTGGCAAGAACAATTTGAATGAAAATTTTGTCATAAATATAAAAATATTAAAACATATATACGTGTCTTATTAAACTAATTTATGATTGACAGGTTTGAATCGCGGTGATGTTAAAGATACTGAAATGGATGCAATGTTGGATATTATAGTCGACAGTTTATTCTCCGTATTCACGTCCTTAGGTGTAATTCCTGTGATTAGATCCCCAAGAGGAAATGCTGCTGAACGTAAGTGTATAACATTATTGTTATGATTATCATGAGTCATGATCCATTATTTAATAATAATAAACAATATAATGTGCATACATCAACCTACTCGGGTTCTTCTCAGGCACACATACAATTTAAAAACATTTATTTAATATTTTAGACATAGCAGAAAAATTGGACAAAAAAATACGAGATAATCTCCGTGATCCCAGAAATTCTTTATTCTCCGCAGATCCTCTTTCCTCTTCACAATATACGTAATAAGCATTTACTTAAAAAAAAAGACTTCTATACAGTCTTTTCATTGTGCACATTCTACATTCATTTTTGTTTGTATAGAGTATATATAGAGGAAAGCTTTTGATGTGTTGTGTTTTAATAGAATTTTGAATGTTATTATTTTTAGACATCAAAGACCATTGTTAGTTATATTTGACCGTGGAATGGATTTGGCTACCCCTTTACATCACACTTGGACATATCAAGCACTCTCGCATGATGTCCTCGATTTGAATTTAAATCAAATTAAATTTACGGATGTGGAAGATTCTACCCCAGAGCCTGGTCCAAGTCGAGGAGTCCCTAAAACTCGTACCTATGATTTGGATGACCGTCGAGATTATTTCTGGTCTCAACATAAAGGAAGTCCATTTCCCACTGTAGCTGAAGCCATACAGACTGAATTAGAAGATTATCGGAAATCTGAGGATGAAGTTAAACGCCTTAAAGCTACAATGGTAGTCTCTTAGTATTAAAATTGAAAAATTGAAAAGCATAGGGTATAAATACTGTCAGTTTTGTTGAATTTTTCAACAAATGGAATCATTAGGCGGCCTGTATTATAAATAATATGTTTTTAGGGATTAGATGGAAACTTAGAGTTAGCTGAAATTGGTTCGGACATGCTTAACGATAACACAGCTAAGTTGACTTCAGCTATCACAAACCTACCTCAACTTTTGGAAAAGAAGAGAATTTTGGATAATCATACCTCTGTTGCAACTGGTTGGTTATTACAGATTAATAGTATTAATATTAATTTCTCATAATAAATGCTTCATTTTGTGGTGTAAGTACTTAATGAAAAATGGTTTTGCAGCAATTTTGAAGCAAATTAAAGACCGGAAACTGGATGGTTTTTTCGAACTAGAATCTAAATTAATATGTAGAACTGCATTAGAACGAGGAATTCTGGATATTCTTTTGGATCCGGGTAAATTTAAAACTTATCGGTCATAAATTTCTAATTTTCAAGTATCACTACTTACATAAGTATGTATCACAAATTTTTGTGATGGGGTTCAGGAGTTTTGGTTGATAAGATTTACATTGAGTTGCTGAATACGTTTCGCTTGTATATTTTGTATGTAAATGAATTTTAATAATTCTCTGTTTCTTCTGACCCTTTGAAAAAAACGAGTAATAATGAAGTGTGATTTTGATTTTGATTCGAACCATCCAGAAATGGGCTCACCAAACGACAAACTCAGATTTTTTCTAATTTACTACCTCATGTTACAACAACCCATGCCACAGGTATTTATTTATTTTAGTATTATTTGAAAACAAAGTCTGAGCTTTTAATATTTTTCATTCGCATTATCTGTTGTATTTTTCCAGAGTGAACTGGAGCAATTTACATCCGCCTTAGAAAGTTCCGGTTGTGATTTAGCTCCCATTAATTTTGTTAAAAAGTGGATGTAAGTTCATTTTTGTGCTGCAGCGTATTTGAAACATTTCCTTCAAAGTCTGACACTATATTAAAAATTAATTGTAAAATGATTTTTTCTTTCTACACAGATCATACACAAAGATGGCATCCGTGAGTAAGTGACAATCACATGCGTTTTGTTATTTGGTTATTTTAAATAATAAATTTGAAGGGAAATAACTTATTTCCTTTCAAATTTATTATTTGGCTATGTACCACTTTACTGTGGTGCACTACTCTGGAACACATCAATAAAATTGTGCCAAAAAGTACATCATTCATTTTGAAAAAATATTCAAATGTTATAATCGTGGATGGATTAGTGAACGTGGGGACATAGCACCACATAAATTTTTTTTGTTTAACATAACGTAAATGAGGTGATGAAAAGCAATTAGAAATTATAAAATGTATTTACGTAAGGTTAAAGCGCTCGGGGAAGATTTTTGTGAAATGTCAGATTTTCCATCCACGGTTATAATTGTATAAATAATTAACTAATTCCTTTTATATTTTTTCTATTAAGGCACGGCTACTACTTACGGCAGTAATACTAAGCCATATTCCATGCTATCAAAGTTGGTCAGTGGTTCTACCGTGTTGATGGAGGGTGTGAGAAATTTAGTAGTTAAACGCCAGGTAAAAAGGATTACCATAAATAAGTCAAACTATGTCTCTAAAGGTGAGGCAGTATGAAATTAGTTTGGTAGCTTTCGGGGAAAGCTTTTGGTAAAATGACATGAAAAGCTCTCTTTTTATCTGTAGAATTTACCGGTAACGAGAATCGTAGACGAACTCATGGATGGGAAGAATACACAAGAATTAGATGACTTCCGCTATTTCGATCCGAAACTTCTGAAACCAACAAACAATGTACCAAAGGGCACTGGTTACCAAGATGCGATTGTATTTGTAGTTGGTGGTGGCAATTACATTGAGTACCAAAATTTAGTCGATTTTTGTAAAGTAAGTGGAAAGTTTGTACATATATTCAATCACAACTACAATTATTCCATATTCACATGTTCTATTACGGTATACTTATGTTCACAATTGTATATTATTATTAGGTCAAGTCTGCATCGGGCGCTCCTAAACGAGTGATTTACGGATGTTCAACAATATATAATGCTTCTCAATTCCTCAAGCAGGTATCAATAACTCGAGTTTGAATTTTTATAGTGGAACAAGTTGATGTGAAGCATTATAAGATTTGTTTTTTTTTTTTTCAAATCATTTAATTTAGCTGTCCCATTTGGGTCAAGAACAAAAGCGGTAACAAAACTCGGCGTCAAAAAGTAATCAATGGTTGGTGCTCTGCTCATAAATATATTTAATTCAATTATTGTTATTTTAAATAACTTATTTCGACATGTAACTTTAAAAAAGAAATTCAATTTTTATTTTATTTAAGTTTGATTGAGAAAATGCAACTTACGCAAAACTCATAAGAAGCAGAATAGCTGTTTTAAAATTTCCCTGATTTGATACTGAAAATCAATAATTTAACTACGAAAACATAAAATGTAGTATGATTTTTCGATATAAATAATAGTATACAGTTGTTGATTAAAGAAGTTCTCGATCGATCCACAGCTGATCGAAATATATATTGGAAACAGTTTTAAACTCATCATTTTGATTTCCATTGTAGAGGTCAATAATAATATTTTCAATTTCTCAAAAATTTTCATTTTTATTCCCTTTGGAAATCAATTTCAAATAAGATCAACTGTAAGACACAACTTCACACTATCTAGTTAACTTTACAGTTGTAAAAATTTTAAAATTCGTAATAATCATAATAATCTTGTCTTGTACTCTTGGTGAAGGGGAGATTAGATTTAAGACTATTTACTCCAAGATTTACAAATGTTTTCATGTACAATTCGTTAATATATCAAATGGCGTTTATCGCTTTTAAATACAAATGAATTATAAATAATTATTATGTTATACATTATTTTATTATCATGAAGCTGTACATTGTGAGCTGTACAAGTTATTTTGAATATTTAACTATTTCAGATATTACAAACAGGTTAAATATTAAAAATGCTTAGCATTTAAAATGAATATTAAATCCTTAAATATCAATCAAAAATGTATTATTTATCCGGGCTTAATACACCATAAGCAAAGACTGCTTTTCCCCTTCCGTAATTTTGACTATCCACAGTCAAGAAAGCAAAGTCGTTTCTTTCATGCATGCTATTATATTCATTTTTTTAGGGGTGCCATTCTAATTTCTGTTACAATAATATTATATATTCCATAAATTCCGGCAAAGGGTGGGTTGAAAACTGCAAAATAACGACATGTACATATATTATGCACATACATTCATCAAAAAATATAGGTTTCGTCTCGAATAGGCGGGATGTAACCCTGCTCCTTGGAAATGTATATATGATGTATAAAAAAATAATAAAAAAATCCTGAGGAAAGAACAACTCATGATGAAGTGCCAAAAAGTTTGTCGGTCAAAAAAGAGAAAAGGAAACAAAGGTAAAAAGAAACATGCCGTGTGTGGAACCTGCATTCTATTTTCTGTTTCGTCTTTCAGATTTTTCGAGTAAGCATGTGCATTGTGTACTTATCTATAGTACGGATAATTTGGTTTGAAAGCTGCTCTTTCAGCTGAGTAAAAGTTTTTAGTGTGGCACGATGCGAGGTACTTTAATTTTGTAATAGTTTTGATTCACAATTCACATTGGAGCGTATAATCAGAATGTATCCGAGTGTATTGTATATGCATGTATAAATATAATAGATATGTATATTACACATACATATGATTGTACACAGAGTTTCATTTGAAATGAAATGAAGCTTATATCAATGTTTGAAGTCTCTGTGGCAAACTATGTATGTAGTTATGTTTTTCTCAACTTTCAACTCTTCCAGTATATGAGCTTCAAACCAACTGACTGATGGACTTGACTAACCGTGGACCCTGTAAAGAACAAGTATAGAAGCCGAATAGTATAGTAATAAAAGTAACCAACATTTCCATGCATGTGCATACAAAGCACGAAGCATGACTACCTACCACCAACAAACTTGAAATCTTGAAGAAATGCAATGATGACTTGACTTTATGCCATACCAAAAACCTGACCATATAGTAAACGTCATATAGCATCCTACCATTTATCTGCTCTGTATTGTAGAATGGAATGGACCGAAAGGAGCAAAAAATGTAAATGGTAAATCAGACCGGAGAATTCACTCAAAGACAATAAGTCACATTTTTCGGCTTTGAGATTATCATAGGGCAAGAGAGAAGCAGGTTGAACACAAAAAAGAGCATCTGTAATTTTCGACTTGTCCAAATTACTGTCATTTGCTTTGCTACATCTGAAAAATTCTTTCTCTCTCTCTCTCTCATCTTCCTTCATTCACTCGTTCACCCTTCCCTTTTTCTACTACACAAACAACACTATACATGCTTCCTTCACCAAGATTATTCTCTCTCAACTTTTTCAACAATCCTATTATAACAGTCTCCTCATTGTACACTCATAATATACGTACGCATACGTAGGCACTAGGCAGGTATCCGTACAGAAATGCTTTCTACATGTAGTACTAGTATTATTATACTGTTATATGCATGAACAAAACGATGAACATGTCATAGAATATGTGTATATATTTTATTATATCCATTCACTATTATCAACTGGTATTTACTAGTTAGAACAAGAAAATATATTCCTTAAAAATTCACGAAACAACCTGCAAATGCAAATGGGATTCGACACTCGACGATCCCAACTTAGCGTTCTGTATGTTTGTTTTTTTTTTTTTGCACATTGTGCAAAACGAATAAAAGAATTTATTTCAGTAATATAACCCACGTGTGTACAACTAACTATTTTCCTTGTTATGTCGCTTTTATGACTTTCGTCTTCGAGAAGATGAATATTGATTTTACATGCGATACATACCTTTATTAATTAAGGTAAAAATTAATTAAACATATAGGCATTAAAATTTTAAAACTATAGTGGCTGCGTACATTTAGAAATGAATGTAGCTTTTACTGTACAGAAGAAGGAAGGAAAGAATATATGTAGCTCTACTTATATTGGTATGTTTTAGTTAACATGTGCTTTTATTATCTGTATAGTTTTTGGGTGGTTATTTTTCTTTGACTGTTCTCATCGTCGGTCGAATACGACCGGAATTGCCTAATTTATAATGAGATAGACATTGAACAGAGACGGAAGAACGAAAGGCAAGAAAGGTATCTATTATTTCTCTCTCTCCTTTATTGTCTTACTGTATACGTAAGTAAGTGTATGTACATACAATGTGGTATTACACATTTCGGTATTCTCCGTCTGTATTCTGTATGATTTCCATATGGTTTTTTCAAAGAAGGAGAAAAAGAAATGATTTGGTCGTCCTGTATATTATATGTATGTTATTCTCTCACACTTGGATTTCAGTGTGTCCTATCATTCTTTTTCCAAAAGGATTTCCTAAAGTCTACAGTAAATTATTTTTCGGCCAATGGTCGTTTTTAGTGTGTATATATAGGTATATATATATATATATATAGTTGCTTCCTCCCGCTTGCATTCGTTGAGCAATGAACCACTTATCTAGCCAAAAAGTACTACCAATCTTACTTCACTGCTGTCTATGCATATGAAGAACTTGTATATAGTTTTATCCCTATAGTAAGTATACCTAGTATATTCTTTTGCTCGTTCTCATATACGTTCACTCACTCACAACTAGTTACTAAAAAGTAATGTACTATTAAAAGGTACACTCGTTAAATAGTTTAAGTAATAAGTTATGCATGTATTATTCTACTACAGCAAGCGTATATCTGACTATATCTATCCAAAATAAAAAAAAGAGAGTGAAGAAACCTTTCATTTTTATGCTTACAGTACTTTTACCTCTGAAACTTTTATGTTGAGCATTGACGCTCAATACTTAACAATCTGAGTAAGTTTTTAGTTATAGCAAAGATTGTAAGCGTGAGGAGAAACAGAAGAAAGAGGAAGAAGATGAAGAAAACCCGAAAATTGGTTGTTGATTCAAATATTTTGTACGCTTTCTTGGTGGTCTTTGTATGTTGTATGTATATTGTTCTTAGTCTTCTGAGCATCTTCAAAGAGAGAAAGGTCCAGTGAGTAAACCGATCATCTACACACGAGCATCATTTTCAATCGCTCATTCTCATGATTAGTATTTCTACACAGGTACATGTATATATCCACTATATGCGTATACCTATCCTTATATATTTATATCTACAAATGTACGATACGTGAATATGCACAGTATGTATTTGTAATTCTGTGCATATATACTCCTTTACAGTGGTGGTGACAGAAATATACATGTTGTTCCTCTGTGTACACATAGCTCTTGACTCCATAGTTCAGATCATAGTCATGTGTACTTTTCTTGATAGTAGGGAGTTTATGGTACTGTGATTCCAAGAATGAAGCCCTTTGACTGCCCCGATTTCCAATCCCAATTTCAATTACAATGTATACTTTGGTCGCACCACACACGAAAGTCGAAAAAACAGAAATATTGTAATCACTGATATCGCATTTTGGACTGATTGAACGGATTAAAATCATATGAAAAACTGTATATGCAATCGTAATATTTTCTCATCATGTCATAAAGTTTTTAAATTTTTATTTCGTTTACATATAATAAATGTTTTTCTGATTTTTTCAAAACTGTTACACATTTTGTTAGATATAGAACGTTTAAAGTTCTTGATATAATACTTTTCCCTGTACATACTTTTGTCAGAATCATTTTGTCATTGACATTTCTATCGTCTACTAAGTATTTAAATAACTAATAGCTCGTGGGAGTTGTGTATTGAGAATAAAAGGACGTTGAGAAGTTATAAAGTTTCTTGTATTTCTTGTTTTTTGTTTTTGGAATTAAATACATTCGGTATATATAGTATTAAAACATATTCGGGGTTAAAACATATAAGAATGGGGGATGAATACACCCCAAACACACAAACAAGTACACACACACACTATACTTATATAATATAATAATATATATTGTTGACTTTTGTTAACTATTAACTATTATCGCACGAACACAGTACATTTATATAACATACATAATATATATACATATATCTATACAATTTAATAAATACAGAATAATGCTACAGCAGTTCTTTTGCGACATTTTGCAATAAAATTTTACATAACTTAAATACAGAATAAAATATATAGTAATAATGGCTGGAGAGGATTTTCTTTCTTTTTCTGTTTTTTTTTGTTTGTGCTGTGCTGTGAGTATAGGATTAGCTGCAACCACAAGCATCCACTACCATTTCATTGTAATTCTTGAGAACAATTTTGTCCGAACTGTCCGTATAGAGTAAAGACAAGGAAGAATATTTCACTGGTACGCAACATGGCTCTGGAACCATTTGAGGGTTCATCGAGTTCACCAGGGCTTGAATGACTGCGTGGTTTGTTGCATTCAAATGCTCGGCCATTGGGAAAGGACATTCCCCTGTACAATGGAATGCATGATAACCTAAAAATAACCGTCATCAATATTATTAGTTTTTTGTGTAAGTATACTTATATATACACTATAAAGTTTATTCCAGTTTCCTACTGTGTGTGTGTAGGATGTTGAATGAAAAAAAGATTCATCGATTACATGTACATATATATATGAGAACAATATCTTTTGAAGAGAGTTTCGCCTCTTGTCAAATTGCAAATTGTTTCTTGGTTCGTTTCTTGGTATGCCTATACGTTTATAGTCTCATAACACCCCTAAATGTTCATAACCAAACTAGGTGCATAGGTACGTATCTTCTACGCCTGTGGAATTCCTTTGAAGATGAACAACTAATTCTTGCATGTACAGCTGACCCGTGTGTTGGTAGTTATCATGTGATTTATGGTAGACAATATGCGAATTCCAGTGTGTGTATATTATATACATACAAAAAAAACCCAATAGGGGCATATGTATATAATTTCCTTTTCGCGCATAAAGTTTGTTGCGAGTAAAAAGAAAAAGAGACGGGTTTGCAATTTAAAAATCAAGATAGTTTGTATAGGGAAAATATGTAAGACAAATGAAATTATAATAATTCTTTTTGTTAAAAAAAAAAATCTTTGTGTTTCGATCATGCATTGGATTCATTCTATATAGTAAGAATGTATAAAAATATTAGTATTAATATATTTTATATACATAAATTTTTGCTTGAGGCATTGAATTCTTTTGCTTTTTGTTGTTATGAAATGAATATGGATGGCTTTCCTATACAGAGTTGCAATTTCTAATAGAATCCCACCTTTGCTTCATTATAATAATGTAGAAATTAGTATGATAACGAATTTTTACGTAATGCGTACACAAAAAAGAAACAATGAGACCTTGAGTTTTTGACTTTGATTCCTTCCAGTGGAATTAAAGGGTGTGTTTTAGCACTGACTCGACTTAACACTCATCTAGTGTCCCTCTCTTAGGCATACACCACACATTTCTGTAGTTAAGTATTGTAGTATAGATACATTTGCTCTTTTTTTCAATACTTTTGGAGGAGGAAAAGAAAGTTGTTCTGAAAAAATTCAATTGATATGCAAGAACGTAAGTAATATAATAATACAATATTTACATCTCGAAAACAAAAACCATAAGTCAGATATGAAGCTGATCAAGCACATTGTTTAAGTACATCGAGCTCGACAAATTGCATTCGGAAAATCTTCAAAAACCTTTGCCATACATAAGATGTAAGAATTTAAGTATAAAGATGTCAATCGTTTATTTAATTCTGACGAACGTATATATGGTATACAGAGTCATTTACTTTGAAGCTCATATTTATGTGGTGTATATATACAAAGGAGATGAACAAGTTGTTTAAAACAACCATATACAACTTTGCCGGCGTACATTCATCACTTGTCTTGATCATAATGCATGTTAAACTATACAACTGCTAATTTTGTAAATTTTCAGTCACTAGGAATTTATAGTTGAAGAACTGGAAACATGTCTCATTCTGAAACTGTTGAATAAATATACCAAACTCGGAAATTAGTTTGCGATATGACAAGCAGTTCAAACTCTCTTGTTCTACATATTTTAAGGATTATATAGAGTTGTAGTTATATCTATATAGAGAGAAAATATAGAATGGATGCAAGATGATTACTTAAACATTATCGTGTATTGAAATGATCACTCACCATAAGGTGCGACTATCCATGTATTCCTATATTTTGTGACCCGACCATGTAAAACAGAAATTTAAAGAAATTTAGTATGTATTCAAAATCATATAGGTAGTTTGTGAAGGTATTCAATATTGATGAATGGATTTGAAATGTATTTGGAGTCTCACCATCCCACGTCTGTAAAGTCAACAAACATTTTGTGCCGAGAACACAAGTTCCGCTTGCGATTTTTATTTCGATGATTCTTCCTCTTTTTATTTCCATTTCCACCCCCATTGGTAGCTCTATAAGCACGGGTCAAGGCTTTTGCATCTCTTTGCTTCTTGTTCACACCATCATCTGAGTATGTGAACAGCACCGGGTCTGCAGTTTCTGCAGTACTGTTTTCATATTGAGTAAAATGAAAGACAAAAATTAAAATTGAGACTGAAACATGCGGATGTGTGTGTGGATTTGGATTTTGGGATTGTATATACACTCTTGAACTTGCTTTCATTTGATGCACAAGATATAGAGAAGCACTCTCTCTCAAATTCAAGACGCATATTTTGTCAACGTCCAAAGAGCAAATTATGTTTGTTCATGAATGCATAAGTATAAAATTGTCAAGGAGAAGTTGAGATATAGGACTGGGCAAACATCCTTTGTATAAAATTCTATATAGAATAGAGGAAGGTGAAGGAAAGGAAATGGATGACAGAAAAATAAAAAGATGATGACAGAGAGACTATACAAATTTTGATTTCTCAACGAAAACAAATGAAAATGAAATGAAATAATTACCTTGGAGTATTGGTAGAGGCAGCGTCTCTTCTCACACGAATATGTTTCAACGTAGATTGTGTCATAACTTGACCATTTGGATGGACAATTTGAATGACCACACCGTGATTTCCTTTGGGATTTTCAATCCACCTGGACACGGCAGGGAAAACATCCAATGTGATCCAAAAAGAGTCATTTCTCCTTCTTTTCAAGTCAATTAATTTGGAGTCAATGGGGAACATGATGGGTTCATCACCGTCCTTTTTCGGAGGTTTTATCACATCGTTCACTAACACATGAACACGATCATAACTACCCATATTGTCACTATCTAATTCACTAATACTAATACTATTCAATACTATTTTGTCATTATCATTATCATTACTATTAATATTAATATTATTGTCTTGGTCATCGTCACTATTTTGCACTTGAGTGTCGTTTTTACTGAAAACAACTCTCAGCTCCGCACCTGTCACTTTTTCCTTTTCCGGAATGGAGCTCACGTCAAATTTGACTCTGTGACCCCATTCTACCTCCGAATTTGAAGCTGTTCACACAAACAAAACAAAAAACAAAACAAAGGTCAAAAAATAAATCCATATATAAATATTAAAACAGGAAAGAGAGAGACAACAACGACAACAAAACATTCTCCGAAATCCCACAGTCTTCAAATGGAAACGAAGAATATTTTTTTTTCAAAGCACATTCAAATTTGACTTACGGAGGTGATAGAAAGTTCTAACAGTATTAGCCGTCCTCGTATGACGACCAGGTAGATTTAAGTTTGATGTGCCCAATTCATTGTCTGTTTGAGCATTGTAAATGTCAATGAGGTACTTTGGAACCTGCAAAAATTCAGTCAGGAATTCTCAGTTATTCAAATATAATAAAGTTGTAAATATAATATGTATACACCACACAACTCTCAGCTGTAACTATAACTGTACACACATACATATAGGGAGAATAGATCCTCATGACTTCCCCCAAATATAGATATTAGATATATATATTTAAAAAATAAACCAAGTGAGTGATTGTACTTGTATATGAATGTACATACCTACCTATAGGTAAGGGAAACGAAATATAAAAGCTGACAAGGCTGTGGCAGTGAGAGATATAGAGAGAGAAAGAGAGAGAAGGAGGGTAAACGACGAAGAAGACAAGCTGCAACTAATTCTTTTTTTTACTGCCCAGGGGCAATGTTTTTAAGCTAATTTTTCCATGTTGTTAACTCTCCAGACAGAAAGGAACCAGAGAGCTACATACACGTACCTATACAGTATACAGTGTATAGTGTACACTTTATATACTTGACTTGTTACAAAATTTACAAGCCTTTCATTACGACAACGAAGAAAGAAAGAAGACAAGAAGAGGAAGGAGAAGGAGAAGAAGAAGAGCTCTTCTCATATTTATACAACCCAGCTGCGTACATGCATAGTACAGCTGCGTACTCTTACATATTTCATTCTCTTATGAAAAATATTTGAGAGTTTCTAGACAGAGTGGCTCTAAAACAGAGAGAGAGAGAGAGAGATTGCTCTACATCTACACAGTGTAATGTAATGTAATACATTAATGCACAACAATAAAAATGAGTGATGTTGAGTTTGTTGGTACGGACGGACTCATATATCTCTGTACTGTACTACATGAATTTTCAAGTTTAATTGATACAAAAACCTTTCAAATACAGAAAAAATGTCTGGTGAAAAGCTTTGAGAGGTCTGTATAGGTACATATATTTATTTATCGTTAGTATAAACTATGTATAAAGTATAAGCGTAAGCAGCCGTAGGAAGATTCATTTTAGGTTTTCAGTATGAAGGTAACCTCATACACACATTTTCTGTCCATCCGCACGTTCTTTCGGACGATGAGAAAAGGCAGTTCTATATCCTCAAATATTTTTCACACTTGCCCCCAAAAAGAACCAACAAAGTTGTTACAAAAGTGTGTGAAATAAATAGAAAAACTTATGAGTGTTCATTCTATTCAAGTGCGTATTAGTTTCTATATGCATAATACCACATAACCCACATAATACTAATAGTATATTGTAGAATTGGAAGGTTATTCTTAATTACACTCCAACTGTACATATCGCTACACAACAAAAGTTTAAAATAAGAAAAACAACTATGTATATATACGATATGATGAGATAGAAGATAAAACTCACAACTTTATACATAATATATAGAATATACATTGATTTCTGCATGCAATAATACATAATAATAAGAAATGTGTATATTGGACACATTTCTTTCTATAGACAAGTTCCGGATCATTAACAGTATCAGGATCAGGAGTAGTGTATATATATATATGACATTAAAAGAAAAGTAACTCACCTTAAGAGGTTTACTTCGTTTCGGAGGTCTTCTTGGCATGCCAAAAAGCTTTAAAAATTGTGATTCTAACCGAGCTAAAACTTGAGGTTCTACACTTCTTGTCACTTCCATATGACTATCTGTAAGCAAAAGAATAAAACATTTGAAACAGTGTCCAAAGAAATAAGTCGATTGGCATATACGATATACAATGGACACATATTTCCCAAATCTCTGTGAAATTATGCTACCTATAGACCAACTTTTACCGTCCTCATCATACATTTTAGATTTTGCACATTTTTCACCTCGCTTTGTATTGAGAAAATACTGAATTCATAAGGATTTCGATATAGTTTGCTGATGGAGTTTCATACTTTTCATATAGTCTATATACATACAAAGGAAAAACTTTATCTCAAGGGTGAAAACTTAACCTGACACAACTAATTTAACTGCATGTTTGTACGTTTCCTTTGGAATTCCAAACTGAATCAAAATACTACCACAAAATTTCAATAGCTTATAGTACAAATCATCTTGAATGTATGAGAATAACTTGAGGTATACACCTTAAACTTTTTAGATGAGCCTGAAATTCATTCAGTATAATCATTCTTTCTTTTGTGTATAGTTGAGATCACATATCTGCTGTTTGTCTATAGAAGGAGATGATGATGATATCACACACATAATTCTGAATGGACTAGAATCCATATATGACTATTTATGATAATTTTTTGGGCTTGGAATATGTAGGAAAAAATTCACGTTTCACTTTCGTTACAAGATGTGTGTGTGTGAATGAGTGGGTATGTATTTGACATTTGGTTATAGTTTTATAGTCGTTCGGATTTTCGAGGTCAGATATTACAGGATATTTGGCTGACTCAGCTCTACCCGGTATAAAATGTAGTTCTATGTACAGATATTTTTAAAAAATGGCACGAGTGACTGTCCACTAAATAAATTGGCTAAACGAGATGGAATATAAATTTGTAAATAAAATCTGTTGTCAAAACGTACCGTCAATTTCATAACTGGCTAATGTTGAAATATGTGAACTACTGCTAGTTGTTGCAGATATTAAAACAGGCATGAGGGTAAGAAGAACTAAAACTTTGTACAGGATACGAAGGAGTGGTCCATTGACCAATAGCGTGGAAAACCTGTAGGGATTCATCAAAAAACACAAAGTACAAAGAACTGTGAACTCGAACCAAACGAAGGAAACCCAAAAAAGTTTCTAGGTTGATTTCATTTCATGTCTTCTCCGTCTCTTCTCCTTCTTCGTCGTCGTCGTGGTCCTCTTCTTCTTCTTTTTTCCACCTTTTCTATATAATCTCCTTCTTATTTTCCTTGGTTTCCCAAAAAGCGTTGATGCTTTTTAAATTTTTTTTTTTTATCAATTTATAAAAAGAAGATAAACAATAGTACTGCACATAAACACTAAAATAGGAAACTCCACACTGTAGCCCACCATACCAAACCGCAAAAACAGAAGAAAAAACTCACAATTCAATTTTGAAACGATAGGCTATATAAAGCTCGAGTATATTGTTGGTGTGTTAACGAAGAAGATCAACAGTAAATGGTAATTGGTGTTGTTGTGAAATGTTAATTTACTTGTTGACGGTGTATATAACTCTGCACGTATTGTGTGCTGTATTTGCGTGTATTCAAGTAGTGAATTGAAGTGAACGGTCTGTATATGGATCGGAGAGAGGACTATGCCAAGGAATTTACCTGTTCGTGTATGTACGATTAGACAAGAACTATGCTCTGTGTATGAGTGTGTGTGTGTGTGTGGTGTGCTTTCCTCCTTCAATACGTCTTCACTGGCTAAAGAGATGTGAATGAAACGAGGTGTAAGAGTGAACTAGCGCCAAGCCGTCTGCATGGTCCTCTGTGCTTTAGTGTTTCCAGTTTTCCATACCCATCATCCATCCCCCATACAAAAGATACACACACTCATTATCATCATCACAATTTATGCATGCATATACACGTCTATACACTAAACATCTTCTCGTTTATAGTTTATAACTCCTGTACATGATACATGCATATCAGAAATACAGGTGTAGCTATTATAGCTCATCGTGTCTCATCGTCTGTAGGAAAAGTAAAGAGGTAGGCTTAAGATAGAGAGGACCAGCAAAAGTATACAAATACTTCCCTTCTATTTATATATATATGTATATCTATATATATATAATTTCTCTCTCTCTTCCTCTCTCTGTCTCTCTCTCTCTCTCTCTGTCCGTCTAGGTACATATGTGCTGTGTGCACCTTCCCATCTATCCCATTATAGTTAGTTGTTCAAAATTTGTCTCTTGGGATAGAATGGTATTGGTAAATGGTATGGTTGGCCATACCATATGTGAGTGCACACACATGCACTGCAGTCCACCGGCAATGATGTACATATGCAAAGAAGAAGTCAGGTAATAACTATGGTCACATCAGAGGAAAAGAAGAAGAGACTAAGAACAGATTCTACTACTACACTCGGTCTTCGTGTTCGTTCTTCTTCTTCTTCTTCTTCTTCTTCGTTGAGTCACAGAGTAAAGAGAGAATAGAGAATTGCGTGCTGCTGCTGTCTTGGAAGAGTCCCTCGCTGACCCCTTCTGTTCTCTCCAATGGAATCTCCTTCCACTTCTCACTGAATGTTTCCAACAGGTAGTTGTTGGTCGTTTTGCTACATATATGCTCATGCAGAAGAGAAGAGAATAGTATGTGGATAATGTGGATATGTGTGTGTGTGAGTGTGCCCTACCCGTGAGACATTATGAACTGACGGACAAGTATTATTGAAACGGACTATTAGATGTATACATAGCTTTGTTAAGCTATAGGCTTCTAACTGCTGCTAGTACATAACAGCCCATTAACTTATTTATGATATTTAGTGACTCGCATTCATTGTGTATTTCCCAGACCAAAGAGCTGCTGGATAGAAATGTAACCGACTGTTAATATGTGTGTGTGTGTGTGCGGGGAATAAATATTTGTTAAAGAGGAAAATGGACATAGCTGTGAAGTATTTCAACTTGTACACAATGAAGAATAAGTACAAGAAATAATTTTGACCAGTTCATTTCACAGAAAGCTAAAGTTGGCTTGTATTGTATTATGGCTGGTACATTAAAATATGTATATGTGTGTGCATATATGTATATATATATATATGTACACGTAATTGAGGATGAGAAAAAGAGAAGGATATAGGATTGTTGTAAAAGCGTCTTTGAAACAGGTACGATGATTGTTATTATAGTAGAGTGAGTATAAATGAAAGGGGGTCCTGGGCAGGTCGAATAATAAAAGTTCATGATTGAACTTAGTATGGGTGGCCAAACCATCAAAACCCCCAAGCGCCGTCAAAAATCTCTGGGCACAGGACAACAACTTTATATACATGATTTTTCCATTTTCACTTCTTCAGCTTTTCAACTTTTCGTATATATACTCTCCGTCCGTCTTCTCTCTTGTTGTGCTCATGAAGCTCTTTCTCTCCGGCTTCATCTTCATCTTTTTCTCATTGTTCTTTTTCATATTATGCACTCACCTTTTTTGTAGTGCACTCTCTCTCTCTCTCTCCTTCGGTTTTACTTTAGTTTGTCTTATAAGCGCAGTTCATCATTTTTCCTCCTTCCAAGTTCATCTTATTTCTCCCGAAAGCCACCCCACCTGTACATCTATAAAAAATTGGCCCACCAAATCGTCTTCCCCGAGGGGGTTCCCTCTTTCTTTCTTTCTCTCTCTCTCTCTCTCTCTGTGGGCAAAACCTCATCATCCATCTATCCAGTTTAACTCTTGATCTTCTTTCCTTTTTACTCTACTTTCTTCTTCTTCTTCTTCTCTTCCCTGTGTATACGATTATGTTAGTTTCGACTCACATCATTTTCATGGACTGTTGTGTGGCTCTTTGGGACTCATAACATGTCAATATAGTACCAAAAGCAACAATGGTGGGTCTTGACATGACATATTGTTGCAGGCCAAATATCCTCTATGTAAATAATGAACTGTGGATATGTATGTATTGTATATATACGACATATACACTATCGGAATGAGTGAAACCTTTTGATACAAATAACACAGCTACATATATACACGTAAATTCTAAATGCTTATACCTTAAAGTTGTGAACATGCCGATTTTTCTCTACCCTCTCAAAATGTTCATCATAAAAGTCAATCGGAGTGTAATACTCATAATGTACACCTGCGTGTGTGTACTGTGTATGTGTGGGTATTGTATCCACATTATGTTAGATAAATAAAAGAAGAAGAGCGGTTCAGGACTGAGGAAAAACAGATCAAGGAGTCCAAGTAACAATGAAAATGATGATAAGCGTGAGTTGGATTTGTTTTTCCATTTATTTCATTTCTACAGAGTTTTTCTTTTTTCCTTGAGTAACATTACCGATGAGGAGCTGTACATAATCATATTGTTGTTACGTGCTTTCATGTATGTATAGATATGTATGTACTACGTCTTTTTTCCCTTTGAAATGTGTATGCACACGAATGTTCTGTTTGTACTTCCCGTCTCATCTGACTCTTATGAATGCCTTTTGTATTCCTCTATAGTTTGTAGATATTTTCATGGGGATTACTTTAAAGACTCATCTTCACCTTTGATCCCGCAATCCCCCGTCCGTCCGTTCGTCCGTCCGTCCATATATAAACATAATCATAGGCTCTGCTTAGTATAATAGACTTCCAGTATACGACTAGGCGACTGTCAGGGTATTCCATCTCAATTTGATAACATACTACATATAGTCTCTCACTCCATATATTATACATATGCTGTATACATACATGCATGCATGCCCCTTTGGTTGGAAGGCTCTTTGGATTTGGAGTCATTCCTTTTTAACCGTAAAAGTTCTTTTTTTCCCCCTTTCTTTTTAAGAAAGATATATAGAAAGTGTATTATGAGTTCCGGATAATAAAAGTCTCAATGATTTGCCATTATAAATTATAGCTTTGTAAATTTGCTTCACCTGTTATATTTTATACTAATTATCCTCGTCCATATAGTGCGGCACAATCTACTAAAATTACATACTTGTTCGACAATCACAAGAATAATTATTGTTCCTGTATAGATTTGGATCATGGTAGTGTGAATACGCTGGTTCCCAACTATTTCACGCTTCACGTCTGAAGGCTCACTATATAGTCAAATTCTTCACAGTTGTTAGTCCGTATATGCAAGTACTTATATGAACGTATACTTGTTTCCAAGCGTCAATAAAATGAGGATAAAGACAGTGTATTAAAATACAATTGAATATTGAATTCGAATTTATTACATCATTTTATATAGTCTAAATACAACTAATAGTACAAGTTCAAAATTGGATAAATTATTTGAATCCAGTTTTACTCTTTGGTATTCACGTACTTTCCAGTGACTTTTTTTATCGGTTACTTTACATTATAAATTACAAGTTGGAATGAGTCGGTTGCTTGTTTTCAATCTATATTATATTTTATTATAATATATATATATATATTATATCGACTGAATTCTATACATCATGTACAGGTATTATTATATTTTTATTTCTTAAAAATTTAAACTACTTGAATATCAAGTTTGTTCCGAATTATTTACACACTTTCTAGACTAGTAAGAGGAATCTTTATAGTGGAGATTCTTCATCTTCATCTGCACATAGAATTTTTTAAGGTTATAGAATTCATAAATATCGCTGCTGCCCTTCAATCAAGAAATTTTACGTACTTTCATTTATTAATTTTCGTAATAAAACGTGTAGTGATATAATATAAGTTCTAATTAAAAGACTTTTACGCCATAACACGTGAATCGCAGTCATTATTCATAAAATTAATCATCATCAACTTAATACTTACATGTGAAGTGTGTTTTTCACTAGTAAATATACTGACCATATGCATACATTTGGTTTTGTCTTTTTTGATTCGGATTTCCCCTATATATAGATCATTTATTTTTCACTGCAATTATCGTATGTATTCGTAAACGATAATTAAATCTAAGAAGCGACACAAAATGTACACGTGTAGCATTAGTCCATTTGTTTACAATAATTTTTTATTAAAGTGTGTGTAAGTACATAATTTAGAGACTTTTTTGAATTTCTTTAATTTCTTATTGGTAAAGTAACATATATATGCCGAAAGAAAGGAACTATTTTTCTCTTGATTTGGTTTGAATCTTGCTTCAATTATGGTTATTTTGTGAACCACTAATCCATATATACATTGTAATACAATGATTGTATAACACACATCAGTACGGTAATCATTACAGATATAACATATTTTACTGGATGTACGCACATAAACATGTAGTAGAACACGTAATTTGACTACGATACAATTAATAGTTAAATACATTATTTACTGTATTTTATATATGTAAGTAACGAGTAATCAATATTAATTATAGGAAAATCCAAAGTTCTCTCCCTCTTACTGTCTTTTGTGCCTTCTTTAATTTCTTTGTTTACGATTGAGTCAGTCAATAAGAAAACAATAATATTAATTCCATATTACTATTAGCGTATTGACTATCCAATCGGATCTTTGACATATTCAAGTTCATTTTCTTTTTAAATCCTTTACAATATACACGTACGCACTGTATACGTACTTAAGCATACTTATAGTAAGTAGTACTTACTAAGTACATACATAAGTATAACTTACATACTTAATCGTAAGTAGGGCACTGTGACTAAACTATATGTACTTACAGTACTTAATATTCTAGACGTCAAATGTAAGCCGTTCACAAAATCTACTATAATATACTAATCTATATTATGTAATGTATTCATATATAGAAATGTAATTAATTCCATACAAATTATAATTCATTATGTGTTCCAATCAAAATACAGTCCTATACGTGTGTAAACTTTCCATATACATCAGAATTAGAATGTGAGGTAATTTCGTAGATCAAAAAAGCTCGTTCTCTCATCTCGCTCTCCTTTTACATTTAATTTTTTTTTTTTTTTACTTTCTCTTTTTACCTTCTTAGTACCCGAAATTCATACGCTTAATTTGAATCCCAAATTAAGTATATGAATTGGCAGTAAAAATATTTTTAATGAATCAAAACTCACGACTCTTTTTTGACAAACACATCATAACTTTATCAACCTCTTCTCTTCATCATCATCAACAATATTACATTTTAGCCAAATCAACGTACATACTGCAATATATGCATACACAATGTGCTTAAAAAATTTACAATGTATATCGAACGAAATGCATTCACTTATTGTTAGTACACATTTTGACGTATCGTACATACTATGTACTATACTATACAATAATAATAATGTATGCGGGAGGAATCTATGTCATCTATATAATAACGCTTAAAAATATAATTAATCTTATAGTTTTACTATGTGGAGATACAGTCAACAAAAGATTTCATACAGTTACAGATTTTGATTTGATAGGGAGAAAGAGAGAGAGAGAAATCCTCTCTCTTTACAGTTGACGGACTGCATGATTGTATACAAATTTGGATATGTTGTAAGCATTTTATACTTTATTGTATATCATGTTATATGTAGGGAACATGCATTTTTCACCAGTGTAGCTGTAAAGTGTCAGTTTTGTAATCCTACACACATACATATAATTTTAGAATTGACTTTTAATTGCACGTTGTTTCCTATCCAGAGCTGACTTAATGGTCAGCTTGTAAGTGTTCTCTGATAACATGATGATTTTTAAAATGGTTGGAAAAAAGTTGCCTTTGAGTTGGTGTACTTACCACAAATCAAGGAGATAAATACATTGTAGACGGGTAATAGAAGCATGTAAGATAAGACAGGATAAGTATAGTTGAATCAGCCAGTGCCTCATACATGTAAATACCTCTGCTATAGTTTTGAAAACAAAAGTATAGAAAAAAATATATATATATAGTGGAGTAAAAACATTCATGTTGAACTGTTGCACGGTGTACATATTTCATATGGAGTCCTCAGAAAAAAAAATTCTCTTAAAATGTATACACGGAAGGATATTCGAGTCCAACTGCATAAGACAAAGTTGAAGAAGAAGAAGAGAAGCCAAGTGCACGAAGAAATAGACATGGACAACTTTTTGAAGAATTAAATGTTAAAGTTGATGCATCTATAGCAATAAGAGAAATAATAACAATAAATTTTTTTACTATATATTATATGCATGGCTCGGTATTATATTTAAACAGATTGATTCTATGGTGTCATATGTTTATGGATTCTCGATGGAGAATAGATAGAGGTTTTTATATATATTTTATATTATGGGATGTTTTAATAGATATTGGTGGACTTGTATATATATGTAAGGAATTTTTTGTGAAGACCAAAAAAGAGAGGAGAGGAGAAGTTGGAAACTTGAACTTATAATAAAGAATAACATAGAGAAATAAAATAATACAACAGAGAGAGGACAAGACACTTGAGGGGACAACACTACCAGCAATTAGGCTGGTAGTGTTGTGAGTGGTTCAAATAAAGATATGAAAACTATGTGAAGGCTCTTTTTTCTCCGAACTAAACCAGCGACGAGAGAATTCCAAGGAAAAATGACACACGCAAACTGAACTGAACCCAACGAACAGAGAAACTGCTTGCACATATACACACAGGTATATATTATATATACGATATACATGTGCGGGCATAGCAGACTTAATAATACATATGCACACTTTTTTAACTCACATACAGACAGACACAACAAAGCATTACGTTTAAATCCATTACGTTATTATTATTATTCCGTAAGTTACGCATTTTTCTCGACTAGCTTGAGTGCGTACTTGATACATAAGTACAAATGTGTGCGTTTCTGTATAGATTATATATATATACGTATGTATTATGTATATGTATGAGAGAGAGAAGATATTCGTTTATACATAATAGTGTCGGTAAAGGTAATAGTATGCATACATACCTTAGTTTTGTGGGAGGACAGAGTATACATAATAAAAAAAAAATACAGAAAAACGTAGTGTGGGATCAACTAATCGTCAGAGAAAAAGGTACTACACTGGAGAGCTGGACAGGAGAGGAAAGAAGAACAGGGGGAAGAAAAACGAGTGAATGACTCTGATCGTGAGGAAAATAAGTGGATATTTGGTACATATATGCAGATCAAGCGAAAGTACAGCATACCTCTGTTCTAATAGCTGCAATACTTTTTGAAACGTTTCTCAGTGTATCTGGAGGGATACATCTTCTAAGTTGTGAGTCAAATCCTTTATTTGATATTAATTCTGCTAGCGCTGCTTTTCCATGAGTCCTAAAAACCAAGAGGGAAAATAAAAGACACCAGAACAAAAGCATCAATATGGCATTCCAAATTCCAAAGAGAACATCAACCATCGTAAATTATTCTGATAAACTTTCAAAAATATCAACATACATGTACAGATAAATAGATAAATATACCTACATATACAACTTTCAGCTTATTATTTTTCTTCCCTGAGTACAATGTGTACTTAATGCTATATGCAGATACTTGACATTTAATTTTTCGACTTTCTTCCCTATTGACCAAATACTATATGCACATATGTATATATACATGTAAACAAATAAATTTCCAATGACTTTCTTTCCTCGTCTTGTGTGTACATTACTGTACACACACACGGCGTCTTATCTGTGTAATTAGTTTTAGCTTTTTCATTTTCCTTTTGCACGAATTCCTAGCTAATAGATTGTAAATCATATATAATAGAATGTCATTTAAGGTTTTTATCATTGAGCTCTTCTTACCTTGTTTCAAGACTCCCCTCCTGCATAAAGTGCATTACCATTGGAAGAATTTTATCGGGATGATCAAATAAACATCTTTCTGAACCTAAACGTCGTACTAATAGTGTTAACATTTTCGAGGCTGTTGTTCTTACTATAGGATTTCTATGCCTGGAAAAAATATGACACACAAGAAATATGACTCAATTATTACACATTATTTATACAAGAATTTACTATATAGTCAAAGTCAAAATTATAAGTAGGAGTAAACGTACTTGAGTCCGTAAGTATCCAAGCATGCAATAATTTTGGCTGGTGAAAGATTCAAAACCATGGCTTCTATCGCTGATCCACTGTCCTCTCTAATAAATTTATTCGTGTCTGACGATTTCTCTAGTAATTTCTCAGCTATTTTCTCCGCATCCTTTATTAAGATTTGTGCAGGGATATGCAATTACAGATTAAAGAAATTGTCATTAAATTAGCAAATAAGATTTGAAAAGTATAAATAATTTTGAAATCATAATATATATCTTACTTAATCGTTGTAATTTGTAATACATATATAGTATATTTAAGCAAAATATGTGTATATAATATATGTATGGAAATGGAAGTGGTACTACAGGCAGTAGAATAAATTTTACCTGTTCCATAATCTTTCCTTGTGATACAAATAATTCCTTAAAAAATAGACAAGCTGAGCGACAAACTTGAGAACGTAAATTCATTACATGACGCATTCCATTAATATTAATATTGTGAAGGTCGGTTCTAAGAGACTCCGGGTGATGACGAGAAAGGCGGACAAGTAATCGAAATCCGTCTAAATTAGTTTCCCTATGTAATCACAAAACAGAGAGAGAAAAGTTTTTATCTCACAGATTTCTCAGAATATATATAGCAATGTGTCAAAGAGAATTTACAATGTGAATGTAAATGGAAAGTTAATGCAGTTTCTGTCTTTTTTTTGTTTAACTTAATGTTTTTGTGTGTACGGTATAAGTATGTATATATTGTTATTTGTAATGTAATATGTAAAATGTATAGCATGTTTACATAGTGTAATTAAAATGTGAATGTTGAGAGACATCACATATATTACTTGATTACCATTCTGAAGAATTGAGATTATTTAAAGCTAGAGAAAGGGAATGTCTCGGTGAGTCAACAGGTTTTAAATCTGCAGGAAATACTTCAGCATTCATTGTGGGAGCATTCCTCTCTCTGAATGATCTGTATTCAAAAAATTTATCATTCAACTTTTTAGATAACATTGTCATGTGGGATGAAGAAAAAAAAAGGTTATGACTTGAGAGAGAAGTACAATACATAACAAGAGAGAGAGAATAAAAAAGTTCATATGTACACATATGCATATAGACGGATTTGATGATATTATTATTATAATTTATAACATGTATTGAGCACTAACCCCTTGTACACCCGTTTATTATTATTATTCGGCGTTGTTTTCTTTACACTCAAATTATTTTTGGGTGGAGAAGTTTCTGTTGTTAGTGAAGCACTCTCAGCATCTGCTGTCATCAGAACAATTCAAATCAATTAGTCACAAGCTCCCAACTTTTTTTTTTCTTTCAGTTAAATCTACTTTAATCAGGGCTCATGTCCACAACCAAGTAAGGGGAAATATCAGATACTCTCAACTTGAACTTGAGAGTCTCAACAAATGTATAGAAATGTAGAAGTCCCTGCCCCAAAACACATACGTTTTTATCCTTCATTTTCTTCTACTTTCCCGATGATATCGTACATTTAAGTGAAATGATTTCACTCCTCTCTCTCTATTTCTAGTGTGTACGCAGTGTACTGTGTATCTCCTGTACGCAGAAACTAGACTGTCAACTTTTGGGACGAATATTTTTGTGTGAAATAATCGAAAACATTGAACGCTTTTTTTTCAAAGTGATTGTGTGTTTTCGCTTTTTCAAAAAATTGTGCTTGACTTTTTTTCCTATGAGCAGTTTTCTGCTTTCTGAACAACTGAAAGTCGTTCCTACCAATAATTTAATTCCATTAGCTGAATGAAGGATAAATTACATTCAAAATAAAGCATGATTATTTTACAACAACATCAGGACATGAGACAGGATCTCCGTGATTTGAACAATGCACATGTACAGAATTCACCTGGGCAAAGTCAAAGCTAATGGATTGCTTTGAGTAGGTACATTTGTAATTAAACGTTACAAAAGGTTTTGGATAATTGAACTGATTATACATGGGGGGAGACTCTATTCTATATACAATGATGAAAATAATTGGAAATGGGCATGGGGACAATATATAGTTCAATATATACTGCATTAAGACTGGTATATGATACAGTCAGACGCACTGATTACTAATTAGTCATATGGATAAGCATTATTCATTTAGGTAAGTAAAGACTCTCTCCGAACCTTTCATTGACGATAGTCCACTACTGATCATTCCCCGATTCCCAACCCCAACGGGTGTTCGAGAGCGAGAACGGGAGCTTCCATGAGCCATCGGTGGTGATGGTTTCTTGTTAATATTTGTAGGTCTTCGAAGGGATGATGTAGAGTATGGAGCTTGGGATTTATCCACTTCATCCTCACTATTTGCAATATTATTAGTAGATAGGGATAGATGGTATGATACAGGATTTGGGATTTTATCTTTTGGAGCCGGGTAATTTGTTGTTTCGGACTCTGTCCCATCATCAAAATCCCGAAGCTCTAGGGCTGACAAGCGATTTTGAATGGAATCTGATGACGATTTTCTCTGCGATGCTCGAGCCAAAACTGGCTTGCGATGAAGAAAGCCAGAGGAGCCCGACTGACTTCGACTTATATCTGATCCAACGTCGTTGTTTTTTCTGTCACAATTAAAACCACATACATATACCAAATTATTACATTTGATTCACAAAGGCAACTGCTTACTCACAAAGTATGCGGAAATATATCTGTATATTCATAAGAAACATCACTGAAACAGAAGATGTGTACTGATCGTTTGAACAAATCTGAGAATATACGTAATGTACCATACGGAAATGGTTTAGTCAGTTGTGATTGTGAGAATTTCAACGGAAGTCTGGGTTTTTTTTTTACTAATCAGTGATTCATGATCTGATGCTACTACTCGATTGACGTTGTACAAACAGAATCTTTATTATATTTGAAAGGGAGATAAAACTTTTATATCTATGTGAGCAAAAATTTCGTTGGATTAAATTTCATTTTGGACACAGAAATAGTAGGAGGAAAATAATTCTATTAGTCTCGAATATAGTCACCACCAAGTTCAATACATGTCTCCCATCTGGACTGTAAATCCTCTATACCCATAAAAAGAATGACGGAGTTTTGGAATTGATCCACTTTGTGACTGCTGCCTTCAAGCTGTTGTTGGTGGCAAATCTCCTTCCCCGCAGGTCCGCCTTCAAATGTTTAAATTATTATGGATCTTAACTGCATTGAGTCCGTCTTTTGTAAAAAAACTCCACGACAGCTCGCTGCTTCAGTGTATTCTCGTCCATGATTTTCCGAGAAATGAAAATTTCGATTGTCTCGCTCTCGCAGCCTAAATGAGTGAGGAATGTGAAACTACGCACATGTACTCATATGTCTAATATCTATTACGCATTAAGTTATTTTCCTCCTAGCTTGCGCATTTACAAAATGCAAGTAATCCAACGAACTTTTTGCTCACATAGATACATATATGCTCATAGTTGTATGCCAAGCATATACATTGCAGATTTGTCTGTAACCCAATTTAAGAATTTTCTCCCGTCAAACAAAGTACGTGGAACATTTCCATATTTCCATATACAAAACAATACTATTGACATATTGTAAGAATAAATTGTCCCCGTAAAATTTCAAATTATGTATATATGTACAAAGCTTAGCTTGCGAGTAAACTGTAAATAAAGCTAGTGCGAAAAACTATCGTTCAAAAAGGTAGCATGTATTTTTAAAATGCTCTGAAAGACTTGGTCAAATGTGCTAACACATGATAACTGTTAACACACACAGAGGCATACGTGAACATTCCATTCGTAGATATCTGTACAGACATTAAACAGTTCTTATACTAAAATGGTTTAGGTTGCCATTTAGAAACATTTTCATATACGAATATCAGATTTAGCTAGACCATTGAATATTTAGAATGCAATTCTGTATCGTACCCGAATAGTGCTGCGAGTTAAAAGAATATTGACCTTTCAGTTCAGAAAAGTGGGTATGATCTTATTTAAAAAAACATGTACTCTATAAGATTAGAATAGAAAATGATAAGCCACAAAGAAAATTTCACCTGAGAGATGTAAACGAAATATTTTCTACGTCATTTTCTATACTAATGAAACAGCAGTTGAAGTGAAAGGTTTTCTCTTTTTCAATTTATGACGCAAATAATTTTGTAATCCACAGACGAGAGAATATCCTGCCATAAATTACCATTCAAGTTTTAGTATGGACATGAGCACTAAATAATTTTTACCAATAAGATAAGAAAGGGTGACCTTGACTAATTTCTCTCTTTTATTTTGAAATCTGTGTATATTTGTACTCCAATTTCCAACTGAAAACCAGTACAAACTGCTCTTTAAATTATATTGCCTGAAATTAGTCAATTAGAAACCTTTCATAAGTTTGAGTATGTGAACGAAATATACCTACATGGAATAAATAAATTTATTTGTCGTCTATAGTTTTTTTTCTCATTCTTTCTGGTCCATGCATTCAAAAATATAGAATGAACTTTATAGTTAATAATGAATCATTGAAGCATATTATTATAGTAGGTACTACGTGATATTTAAATGGTATATAATTTAAAAAAAACCCTGTGATTAATACCACACTTTCTTTGAAGTGTATAATGAATGTCTATAGCCAATGGATGTTTGAACGCAGACGTCTACGAGGAGTAAATTCAGTATAGTATATAAAGTCAATGTTATGGTATAACATTAGTTCACTAACCTAGATGCAATTCCCCTCAATTAGTTAATGACATCTTCATCTCTTTAGACGACGACTTTGGTATTCCCTTGACCGTCGCATTACAACTCATTGAAAAGGATTGAAAGTAATCTCCATTGGAAATTCCATATTAAATGATGGGGGAATTCAACGTTTTTCTATAGGTAGGTACTTTGTTCAACTGATTAGCCAAGGTGATTTTGATAAATATTTCTCATACTTGTACTATTAGTGAAATGACTCGACCAGACAAAACCAAAATCTATTTACACCTAAAATACACTTGTTATCAACCGACGGAACACGCAACAATGTTTGTTTGTCAATGTAATTAAATAATTTTTCTGTCGGTATTTTCATTTGTTCAAAGCGCACGTACTGACAAGACAAAGTCTAAAAAATAATAAAATGTGAAGACATAACTCAGAAACAATAATATATATTTATTGTACGTTTTTCTTGATAGGATTCATATCTAAATAGTAGAGAGCAGGTGAGAGATGTGAAAATCTAGAGCAGTATATGTGACGTTGAAAGAGAAAGGGATCGAACAGGTATTGGAATTTTGCCATTGAAAACAATGTAAATGATATGGGAAAGTCATAGAAATGGCTATAATACCTGTTCGATCCCTTTTCTCTTTTAACGTCACATATGCTCATTTTCAGTTTCATGTTCACACGTAAACTCCTACTTTATCAATTTTCACTTTTGGACAAGTATACGTACACTTTCTCTCGTTCAAAAGGACAAATATTTGTCAATTGACTTGATAGAATTTAAAGACGTAGATACATTTTACAAATATTGGATCCGCATCATATATTACGCATTTGTAAGTGTGTCGAGTATGTTATACCGTGCTAATATTGAGAATCGTTTATTTGCATAATGCTCTACTCAATACATTAAAATTAAATGTGTATATAATTATTTATTTATCCACGGTTTTCAAATACGCCTTCACAAATCTAAAAAAAAGTGCTCTCAAAAGAATATGTATACGCTTATTATATTTACAGATCCTGTTCATTTTTTTCTCGTATTTACCCAATACGACGTAGTTTCTCAGCAAATTTCCTTTCGTACTCTGAAATTGGATGAAACTGTTGGACAGGTGTACTTGAGCGTCCGCCAGAGAAGCAATGAAAATCGAAGCACATGAATATGAACAAAAAACTATGAGAGTACTTAAATCGACACAGTTTCATGGCAAACGAGGTGAAACATGCAAAAATACACTTGTACTTTAGTTATCTGTCATTTCAATTTAAAGTACTGGAGATTCTTTTCACACGAAACTGGAACTGTCACCACTTGAACGTGAACTCTCAAAGGATTCTTATGCATATAGGATTGTTCTAAATTCTAAATGACAGAATAAGGTTGAAGACGTTCTCTATATATTATAATATTGTCAATTCCATAATACATCCCAATTTATAGTATTACTATATTTATATTGACTTCAGATGAGTTGGATTATTTTAAGTTTTATTTTTAATGAAACTGGATTATTTCCTACGTAAATAAATACTTACTTGAACAATAATTCATGTATGTAAGTACTTTCACTAAGAAATTTTGAGAATGAGGTCTACGATTTCACTTCACATTCTACAATAACACACTTCACACATGGAACAAGTAAAGAAAACTGCGGTGACGACAAACGAAGAGAAAGACAGCTCTGAGTATATATATTTGTTCTGACCTGCTACTCTACTCTTTATTTTTCCAACCAAATCATGTACCATAGGAAATATAGACACAAATTCTCTCAAGAAAACCAATATTCAATATTCTCCATATACCTACTCAAAACCAAACCGAATTTCATGCCTTTTGGTAGAGTTTTTAAAAGGAGCAAACTCGAATCAACAATATAACTGTGTGTACATACATTGACAATACATACATACATCTGTATATATACGTACAGGGACTTGCCTCTAGATGACAACTGACAATATCTAGACCACATATCAATGTTGTCATCAAAGCACTTTCACTGATACAGATAGGTGTATTAACAAGTGCAATATGCTTCTTCATCATACAAAAGTCTTATCCCTATGCCTGCATTTTTTTGCTGCTTTGCTTTATTTATTTTCCGCATAGATATATAATATATATAAATTATGCTATTACCTTTTCATATTATGAATTCTCATATTTACATGCTCAATTCTTTGTATCAAATAAAAATGTATAGCACAAACAAAAGGTCCATATTCCATATATATAATCTACGAACCGACATGTAAATATATATATACTAGCTTATGATTTTTCCATGTGAATTTCATTTTCAACCATCCAAATCATTAAAATAATATGGAACAAAACATATTTTCCCTCAGAATGCATCAACTAGTATTTCATTCATAGTGTTCACTGTATACAGGATAGTAAAAGTATGAGAAAATAAGAGAGTCGTGCGGCACGATACGCAAAAGAAGGATACACACTTACAGTACTTACACACATATGGATACATAGATGTGTAGAGTCTATATTATATCCTTCATTTGGCCCCTGACAGACAGCAATAAAATGGAAATGTGTAGAGCAAATCAATAAATTTATAGCAATAATAATGGCCTCTCCACAATCAATATATTATGCATAGTTACATTCTATTATGCCAATCTACTCAAATCCCAATCATCATTCGGGAAAACAAGAAATATATATATGCCAAATATAATTTCCGAGCGCCCATATGTATATTATGTGAAACAATGGATAACTGAATATATAATATAATGTCCTTTGCCATAATTGAAATGAGCGAAGTCTACTGACATAGACTCTGTTCCAGTGCTTGTTTGAAGAAAATGAATTACAACTGTCCGCAGTTTTTTAATGGCAATATATATGCCCCTGTATAAAAGCATGAATGATTCTTGTACCATTGGACTACAATATGAATTCAAGGGAATTGGCTAGTCTGTCATTTTCCCATCTACTATATACATGAGATTAGCAAAGAAAATGATCGTTTAACTAACAATAAGTAGAAGCAGTCATTTTTACATTGGGCATGGTATACACATTAATACACAACTCTCGCTCTCACCTTATGTCCGCATCTGCTTTTGCAAGTTCAGGAACGTCGGGAGTGCTTCGCCAAGAACGAGAATTAGCTAGATGGTTGTCCACTGCTGGACGTTGAGAGTGCCCAGGTGTCGTCGGTGTTTTCTTTTTCGTCGACGTCATTTTAGGTACACTGGATCGAGCTTCATATGGAGGGGCCATGCTGGGTGGGGATGGAATCTAATAGAATAAAATGCCAAACAAAAAACAAGGGGTCAAGAGACGACATGGTTCAATTTCCTCAGGTCTTTAAGTAAATATAAAAAAAACTATAGTATTATGTATTCATATTTTGTTACAATAAGTATATATGTTGTTGTTGTACATGCTCTATAAAAGATAAAACAAAAATAAAATATGAAAACATAGGAAAATCTTTTTGATTGTTTTTGTTTTGAAACTTAAAAATTCCATAATGTGGTTTTGAAAATTGAATTGAAAATTGAATTGAAAATTGAATTGAAAATTGAATTGAAAATTGAATTGAAAATTGAATTGAAAATTGACAATGTTATTGCTGAAATGTCAGCTCCCCATATACCTACTCATATAATTATATTCGAGAATAAAAAAAAACAAGTTTGAAGCGTCCAACTAAACTAAAACAATAAGCAGTGGTTAAAAAATCCATAAAAGTCAATATTTACAGAACACTCGACGTGTACTTTCTGGCATACCTATATGGTTTTAAATAAGAGACTCGAGTGTGGACATAAATATCAAGGTTGACAAAGTAAAAATTTACACGTTACACACATGAATATTAGCTATGCATATTGGCATATGCATATAGCTAATATGATGATGATTTATCATATGGAGATACAAGATACAAGGGATAGCTTGCATGTTTTTGAAGACTTGACTTCCTGCCAATGCGACTCAATTACTCATAATTCTAATGGATAACGCATACACCGTGATGGTAGACCATTTAAAGAAACTGCAAACTACTACAAAATTAAATTCAAAAGCAAGGCCATATTGCTGTATATATACTGTAGAAACGCAAACTTTTAACATTTTATTTAATTCAAGGAAAATCGAGGAAGCCGCGTTCGTTCCCTTGATTCCCTTGATTTCCCGACACGAAATTCAAATTCCAAGGAATTTCTTTGAGATTTTTTCCTTTGGACTGTTGACTTTCAATTCACTCATACGTTTTTGTACACATTAAAATTAAAATTAATTAAAATTAGTAATTATAAATTGCAAGTTCGAAGTAATTATAAACGGATGAAAATAGACAAAAACAATGCTGACTATTTTAAGGTGCAATTGCAGATAATTTTTAATACGGAGATTTTTGAACCTTTCTGTAAAATCAAGACACAGACGGAGCATCAAAAACATGCATAGCACAATGCTATTAAGTTCATATTTAAACTATATACTTAAATATGATATACTAATATGATAATTACATGTAATCTATAATCGTACTATTCATTAAATAATCTTTGACAAATATAATGTATGTAATTAGTTTTGTGATTTGTTGATAGGTTTTTCTTGTCAAAATACAAAGAGATACGCACAGTTGGTAAAATAAAATCTTGAGGAAAGGTTTGTGCATCAAAATGTATTTTGCATGAAAAACCCACTGACAAATACATTGGGCATCATCATCATCATAAATGTTTATGTCTGTAAAGAGTTAAATTATTTTCCTTCAAATTCGCAGTTAATTCTTTTGCTTCAAAGTTGTAAAGAAAGTGTGTAGCTTTTCCTCACTATAACACGTTCTTTAGCAAGTTCTACTTTTGTTTTGGAGAAAGCACCATTTTATAACGTTTATTATGACTATGATAATTACAAGCACTTAACGTTTATAATTACTACGAACTTGCAATTTATAATTACTAATTTTAATTAATTTTAATTTTAATGTGTACAAAAGCGTATGAGTGAATTGAAAGTCAACAGTCCAAAGGAAAAAATCTGAAAGAAATTCCTTGGAATTTGAATTTCGTGTCTGGAAATAGAGGGAATAAAGGGAACGAACGCGGATTCCTCGATTTTCCTTGAATTAAATAAAATGCTAAAAGTTTCCGTTTCTACAGTACATGTAAGCGTGAGGACCGGCGAGAGTAAAACGTGTGATTTTAACAAATTTTATACGCAAAACCTACCTCCGAGGCAATTATTCCAAAACATTTAACGATCCTTGTTACGATTTGTAAGCAGGCGTAAGATATCGGTAAAAATGGCAGTCACACACAGTGAAACAACTTTTAATTGGTCCAAAATAATCATAGTATGTATGAATATATGAACAAATCGTGCATAGTTCACCGTAGAACTGAATTAAAATCTTTAATACATTGATTATCAGTGACTGATAATAATAATAATTATTATTGATAATATTGTTGTGGCTGTTTTCAGCTTAATTCAGTTGTATTCATACTAAAGTAAATGTTCAATAAAATACCTACATTTATAGACTACAATTTGACTGTAATATGTATGACAATGAAAAGTCCATGACATATCATGAATGTTCCCTCATATAGCTTCTAAACAGTTGCATGTATCATGTAAGTACATATATAATTAATGCTCATTGAGAAAATTGGATAAATTATGGCTGTGCAAGTGTAAGAGCTCAGCGTTTTATAGGGGGGGAAATAAAAACCAAAATTAGAATCAGAATCAGGGTACTTAATTTCAATTTCAAAACCCGTTCATGATGTAGAGACCAGAAGCTTGAACATCCTGCTTTACATTAAATTGAAAATCAAAATCCATGCAGGGATAAAGTGAGTGATGTTAATTTTCCGATAATAATATGATGTAGGTAAGTATTAAGTACTTATGTAGTTGGTGGACATGAAACGAAAGGAGAAAAAGCAGCAGGTGGCCCACAAAGACATATACACAGTATAATTGTGTATCGTGTAAAATGTAAATGGAGTTTAGTTTTAATCCAATTATGAGAAAATGAAACGTCGTATAACTCGTTCAATTTCCAGCCGTCTCATCATTTGTAACAATAACCTCACAAAACTTGGAGGAAACCTCCAGGTAAAGTTATAAAAACTTGAAAAGCATCTAATATACTATAAAAACATTAAATAATTTGCCCTGAGAGATTTTGATGTGTTTCCATCCGATCAACGCTTTTTCATGTCGATTATAATCATAATTTATTTCATCGAATGCGCTGTCAAATTTATTCAACATTAAAAATGAAACGAAAAACTCTTTGCTACTCATGACTATGAGTTTTGGGGCATCTGTGCAAAAATCAATCCCGCCTTTGTTCCTTTTTTATTTTGTAATAAATATCTGTAAGTATATACTTTCTGGGATTTTTGCAATATACATCTTCAATATACTTCATATGTATATCTTCCAGCATGAAATCTCGCAAACCACAATTCAGACCCAGACTTTTTTCTGTGGATTTGGCATTTGCATATTATATTTTTCACAATTATCAAATCAAAATAGTCCAATAGAGTTTCCGAGTCTATGCAAAAACAGAGAAATATACCTATACACAAAAGATCGTACAATAAATTAAGATTCTTTGTATTTTTCTTGGCGAGATACGGACAAAAAAAAGAGTATAGGTATATCAACCGCTATAAATAAATAAAATTTTAAATTCATCTTTCTCTTTCTCATACTCAGGATCGTGTAAAACATTGGTTTGAGTCTTCTTCTTCTTTTTATTCTTCTGTGCATATCTTTTTATGAGTATTCTTGAAGTAAGTAAAGTATTCACTAATGGCCTAAGGGAATTTCCAATGAACTCACCTGTGCTTCAGATGATCCGACAACATTCCACCTCTCACACAATTACACGATAAAAATATTCATAAATTCAAATGTTTAAATGATACAGATAAATGACCTCTCAAAAATAACGACGATGGAGGCACCGGCAATGTCCATTGACATCTGCTACATTTGAATGAGTGCAATGTCGACATATCCATGCGTGCATATGTTTATGTGTATACAAAAGATAAAAAAAGCACAAGTATGAAATTGAATGCCCACATGCAACAGAGCAACAGCAGGAGAATTGGAGACAGTATATACTTTTATAGAGAGCTTCGCATCTTAAGTAACATTTGCGTATGGCTCAACATGTCACGACTCATAAAAATGCATCCACACATTGAACGTGAAGCTGATCTTTGAGCTTGGAATTGATATGCGGGTTGGATCATAAATGTCCATTGTTGATTACATGCCAAAATAATTTATTTTCCATTCATCTTGATGCATTATCCATCTATAGGAAATTGAAGATGAAGAATGAGAATAAGAAGGAAAGGACAAGATCAACTGTTCATTTTCAAATCTACTGAGACTCTCAGTCAAAACTCCAGCAGTTTTCACTCTCTCTCTCTTACAAGTTACAAGAGTCTGTTTAACTCCTTTTTGAATATCCAATTCCTATAGACTGTACTTATATTATAGGCTGTGGAGTGTGGGTACATCCTTTGGAATCAACCGGTCAAAATAACAACTGAAGCGGCAGCGACAACCATTAAATCCATTATTAAAACGAAATTAAAATGAACCAATTATTATTATTATTATTATTATGATACATACTAAAGTACCTGCATTCTAAATTGAAATTCATAGTCCATGTTACAACACAATTCAATATTCAATTGGGACTTCTTCTTTTTTTATCCATCCTCCATTCTCAGATGAATTCTCTTTCCCCCCTTATTTCAATTTTCAACTCGAGCTCAACACTCTTGGGATTTCTTTTGATATGAATTGTAAATGTCTGGTAGTTAGTATATACCTACGATAACGATAGGTAAGTCCACTGGAAACTGTATGCATTGCAAAACCCCACAGAATTTACCTACAGATGACTCAAGTCCTGGGTTTTCAAATCCATTGTCGTCTGTTTCTTGTTGGTGTTTGCATTTGAGTCTTCTTCATCTCGTTCTCATCCCTCCACATACACTCACAACACACACACACACTCACACACCTCGGACTCAGACTTACACCTGATGAACCAACACCAGACCATACATGACATAAGTCCCATCGAATCACTATAAAACTATATATGACTGCCAGGTACCTAACCCTTTCTTTTGACTCGTTTTCATTTCTGATGCCTCCAGGCTCCCTTTACATTGCCAAGACCCAGAACAAGAACCCATTTTTTAATTTCATCTTCACACACACACACTCCGAAATACACAATACACTCTCAATCTGAATCTACGGCCATTGGTATAGGACATGCAAAGGACTAGACCAACAACAATGTGGCTTTGGTAGATATCTGTGTATATATTATTAGTCGGTATACATATAATGAAGTATAAGGAAGAAACGTTTCTTCGTCTTCATCTTCTTCTTGGTCTTCCCAATGAATGATCTTACGGGAGAAGAAAAAGTATACAAAAGAGGAGAGACATTGTTGTTGCTCACTTGTCGACCATGCTCTTGCTCTTGCTATACCCACATTTTCTATTCATTTTCATACGTAAATGAAGTTTCCAATGTATGTAGATTGTAGATGTGGGAAATGACAAGATGAACATATAATATGTATGAGTGAATGTGCAGCAATATGTATAGCAATAGCCATAGAAGCAGCAGCAGAAGAGAGTTTCGAGCATGTACTTTAGAATGTCTTGAGATTTCCACCTCACCTGGCAAGTGCGAGTCAATGTAAAATAATGTAAAATAAACTCACGATACCTTCCCCTACTACCTCACCTACCTGCCTACATATTTTCAAATCATACACACACACACACACACACACATAGTCAGCCAACCAACCTACCTTTTACTACCCACAGTTAAATTTCCTAAACGTAAATGTGTGCTGGTGCTTAGTGTGTCTCTATGTGTACATTGATGTGGATTGTGGATGTATGTATGGTATGTATACATGTATAGGGGCAATAGTTGAGTGGGACTGTAAGTGTGTGTATGTATGTACTTTCGTAGAGAGTAGACAGACAGCAGGTATTACTATTGGAATTTTGAATATATCGTACTGTGTGTGTAGAAGTAGAAGTGTAGATTGTGGGCATGAGGTCTAAGGAGTTGAAGAAGAAGTGCATGATTTCAGTTGGTTTGTTGTTCTGGTTCGAACATGTGGCATAGCCCATGGATCTTGTGCTTGTGCTCTTTACTTGAGCAGTTCTTATTCTGACATTTCACATTTCAAACTATGGTTTTTTTTGTGCTTGTGTAGCATTTCTATGTATTATTGTGTGGATTTGTCTCTATACTTGTATACTAACTCGAGAAGTGAATAAATACACAAGGATATTTCCAAAAGGGAAAAGGAAATTGAGAGTTTAAAAGTTCTTCGGAACTCATTCCATTCATTTTTTCAAATATAGAACACACAGTTGGGGAAATCCAATTCAACTTTTACTTAAACGTTATACAGATATTTATACAGACTCAAGAATATTCTATATCATTTTCTCTGTTCCGGTTGCCCTCAATTTGGAATCGACGAGGGTGAAGAATTTTAAGATTTATTAGCGGGTAAATCCACCGGTTGATTGGTTTGATGGTGAGGTGTGAAAGTGAGGAATATATATCTACGTTTGACGATTTGAATTTAGATTTGTTTTATATAGTTGATCAAAAATATTTGCCACTTGAATTGTTGGATGGGAAAAGACGGAATAAATAATCAGTATACAGGGACAATGGAACTTCTTCCCGAGTTCCCCGGCTTCATTATATTCAACGTGTAAACAAATCATTGTGAGGAAGGAGAATCCCTTTGGATATTTGAAAATTATTTATAGAGATAAAAAAAAGTGAACTTTTGTTTTACATTACATTACATTCTGTCTCTCTTTAATTAACAGAAAAAGTGAAACTTTTTTTGACACGGTTCCAAATCAATTATTTTTTTCCTTTGAGTAAAAAGGAAATTTCTTGGATTAAAATATGAAACTTGATAAAAAGAAATCAATTAAAATGAGGAAGTTTGTTGGATTTTGGCCAGTGAGTTGGTCAAGGAGTGGGAGCCTGACGAGTCTCTCCAGTGTTTTGTTTGTAATTAGTTTGTCAGTATTTGTAAATGTAATTTCGGTGTCGGGACAGTCGTGTAGTTGTGAGGGTGTGCCATGTGAGAGAAACTTGACGGCTTCGGACTGTCCAAATGGGCGTGTGATACCGAGATTTGACTGCAAATGTTGCTTTGTGTGTGCCAAACAATTGACGGAACAGTGTAATTCCAAGGAATTGCCCTGCGACTCGGATTACGGACTCGTTTGTGGAGACAAAAACCAATGTGAAGGTAAAAATCTCATTTTCCATCTTCTTTTCCATCAACATTTCATATAGATTCATTGACAGTTTATAATCTTTTACAATATACCGAGAGAGGAATTAGAAATGACAAATTTAGCACTGTCTCAGTCCACAATCAACACATACATATGTAAAATGGTCTAACGTGTTTATTCAATGCATTTAAAATTTATGGTTTAGCTCGCTCGCTCTCATCCTCAGTCCATTTTCCACACTGTCAATGTCAAAATGGATAATAAAATATCAAATGGAAATTACAGTTCTACAAAACGGGTGTTTTACAATTAAATGACGTCGTAATTAGAATTAATTATTTGCTGATTCTAATTTCTCCCCTGTGATGAGTGAAGCTCCTTTTGTTTTGTCTACTCACAAGTCAATCACATAAGTATATGCATGCATAGCCCACTCTAATTTAGGAAAATTTCCCATTTCATTCAAGTGTAAGCTATAAAATGGAAGAGAACGTATATGAATGCATGAATGTACAACAAATGACGCACGGCTGAACATGACCTGAACAATGAAGGTGGCAGAAATCAGAAATCAGAAATCCTACCCTAATCGTAATTACAAATGCAACTAAAGTTGAGGTTTAAGGGTGAGAAAAAGTTAACCTGAAAAAAACGAGCAGTTGCATCTGTCTTCTCATTTTAATTCCAATACAGAGATATTCATGACGTTTCATGGGAAGAAACGTTCAGATGTATCATGTCATGTTAACAATCTTTCATTGCATGTCCATGCCAGAAATTGAAATTATGCGATTTATTAACCAAAAAAAAAAACAACCATTCAAATGTTTTTGTCACTATATGTATACGTTCAATGGTTAGGAGTCTGAGCTGGAATGAAGACATACAGAATTTCTGAGGACAAACGTTTTGTTTTTGTCTTGTGTCAACCTGTGATAGTCTGTGGACTGTGAACGCGAACGTCAAGTCCATATGCAAATATTTTGAAAGCTTTATTATTTTTCCAGATATATCATGACGATCGTAATTCTAATTTTAATGTTTGTGAGAAGTTTGTTTTCATAGACAAAATATGTTTCTGATGTGGGACTTGAAGGGGGAGAGATAGAGATTGAGAGTGACACGCACACTCAAATTACATATATGTATTTTTGAATTAGATAATGTTTAGTAAAAGAGACTATGAATTACGAAGAATGAGAACATGTTGGGAAAAGATATAGACACACCGAAAACATCCAGTGGCCTCCCCAGTTAAAAAACATTATGTTATATTATATATACACAGAAAATATCTGTAGATTCAAGTTGCTTTGTACGATATGTTGTTGCTCCCTCGCTCTTATTATTCCGCACTTCCTCTCCTTCCACGTTTACCTGCCTTTTCCGTTCTCAAATTACACTTGACGTGAAACGTCAGGAGAGTCAACATGTAAAAAGTAAAAACCCGTCATGGGAAAATAATAGCAAAAGACAACCCCAACAAAATGTAAACGGTCAACTGGGATTTCAAGAACCTTATGCTGGCTGTATCATTACCCAGATTTATGAACAGAACATTTCTCGAATGCATTAACTCTGGTCAATGTACATTTTTTTTTATCGGTTCCACTTGCTCTTGAACTAGACGCAGTTTTTTTTTTTGGTGAAAAAAAAATCGAGAATGTAGATTACCGTCTAACATAATTTGGTTTGGTTGCAACTTGAAACTATCGTGCTGTTTGTACTTTACATTTTACATTTGAAATGTGTATACAGGGGAAATGATTTTGTTCGTTCATCGTATCGTCCATAAATCTGTCATCATTACTAATTTCTATACATGTACTTTTACTCGTTACGTTCAGTTGGGGCCACCAAAGTAAATAAACAAAAGAGCTGTTACGAAAGAAATGCAGTTTTACATATACACACATAACATTGGGAATCGTAAATTGACGTAAAATGCTATCATTTTGTTTTTATGGAATTTGATAGAAAGCGTTAGATGCCCACTATTAAAATATCTAGGTACATTAAAACACGTGTGTGTACAGTTTTTCAAGTTTATTCGAGTCTTGAAGCCCACAAAAAAAAAAAAAAAAATCCAGTGTCCGTGGCCAGACATACATATATATCTGTATACAGAAAATTCTACCGTTTTCATATACGAAACTATTAAAGAATTTAAAAGCGCTTTTGGTTTTCTCTCTCCAATAAATCCTGTCTAACTATACAATATGTATAACGATAAGTACTTTTTATTTTTTTCCCCTCTATATCTGTACAATATCGGAAGTACGGAATGTTTTTTTTTTCGCGAAAAGTAAATCTAACTGAGATTTGGATTTTTTTTTTTTTGGTTTTTGTTATGATTATTGTTATTATTTTCCAAGCACATTTCACGCTCCCTCAACTATATTTCAAAGCACATACAGAGAGGTAATTGTGCCATAAGAAAAGTAAAAACAAAGACTGATAATATCTCAAAGTCCTATTCAATCCATTTAGCAGTGCATGGCATGGCATTGCGTTTACTTTGTGTGTTGTGTGGGAATAACCACCTTTACCTCTACAAGTTATAGATATTTACGGTACCTGCTCACATTTTTTTTTTTTTTGGCAAATCATTGGTTATATGGAGGTAACTCAATAATAATTATTTGTGTTTCATAAAAATCGTGGAGGCTTTCTGTTTAGCCTGGGAGTGTATTGACCATTTGGATTCGAAACGTTATTTTGTTTTTGTTTTCTTGAGTGGTTCTTTCGTTCACATTCACATTCGCATTCGCATACTCTCACACTGACAGTGGAAATTGGCATCTCGTGTGTTGGCGTTGACACTTTTGGCGTTGGTACTCACAGCCTCGGTCACACTCGTAATTTGACACTGTACAAAACCTTACAATCAATCATCGAGATGGATTTTACATCCAACATGGTTTGAATTCTACAGATTTTATTTACTCACGGAATCCTCAAATTCAAATGGAAAGGACAATCGTATTTGTTTATGTACATCCGTTTCCTACATGTCAGTCAGATTTGTGGAGATTGGAATGTGAGTGAGGAATTACCCTCATTCTCCCTGAACATCCAAGTCCAGTATCTGTACATGTAGGAATTCAAGAAACGTTGTAACCTTGAATTGCAAGTGAAGATACGCGTTGAGCTGGACAATTTCAAGCTAATTAGAATCATTTCCACATCCCATATATTTCTACAAGATGACTCACGCGTAGGTAAAGAATTTGCTATACGTATGAAATGTGCATTCACTCGAGAATATGTCAATCGCGTTCATGAGACTTTGAAAGTTATACGGAATTAATTATACAAATTAAAGGGAGCCTTCTTTGGACTTTGTTTTTCGTTCTTTCCAATGTTGAAATATGTTTCAGGGAATTTGAGCGTGTGTGTGTGTATTTGTGTGTTTGTGGAAGTGAGGGGATTTCTCATGCGGTATATATATAGTTGAACATGCAAATATTTTTTTGCAAGAATACTAAAAAGAAAAAGAAATGGTACATAAATACAAAGCTCAAGCGTAAGTCTGATGTAGCATGCATGGTTTTTTAGCTTGACTTTAGTTTTGGCATGACATATTCCTGTTTAGATAATATCTTACATTGAAGGTAATTCATAAAAAAGAATTTCCCTGAGCATATACATTTATACATAGTTGAGATTGTGGCGCACGCAACATTGACATACAACTTGAGAGAACACAACTGAGATTTACACTTATATACAAGTGGAAATTCCGGTACGAGACGATTTGAAATACATACAAACACCTACAAAAGACACTCAGAGAGTCACACAAATGTAATTGTAAGACTGACAGTGTGGAACCGAATGTACATACATCAAATGTATATGGCAATTTTGGATTCTCTCTCGTAAATCCTCCGCCTGCCCCAATTCCCAATTCTCAATTGACAACAGTTCAAAAATTCCTTAATGCAAGTCACATTTGCATGACGTGTAAATTATCCGTGATGACTTATCTGTATATGTACATATATCGTACATATATATTTTTTTTCTTTCACATTTCACACTCACGAATGTAATGCATGGGAAGGAACATCATTTAATTTTTTAAAACAGACTTGTCACTAACGATTACTGAATCCAAGTTTATCCATCGTTTAGTACAGGAGAATTTCTTATTTTTATCTAATATGGAAATAATTTAGTCTGTTGTAGTTATATGTAGCTTGCAAAATTAATGCTAATTACAAATCGTGAGCTAATGGTATTTATATACGCATTTTGTGTATTAAAGTATTCTTGTTACAGCGTGAATGTACAATGTACGTACAATGTACGTATACATAATTGATAAAGGAGAAATGATGAGCAATTAGCACAAAATCCACAATATTAGTATATTTGGCATGAAAAATTACAGAACGCTGGATTTAGAAACCAATGGCAAGAGAGACTATCTGTAGTATATGATGTAAAGTTGCATGCTGTTTATGATTAGTTAAAATGTTTGACCGTTCCTAATTAATAAATGATCTGAATGTGATTGTATATTTATAAGATTTGAGAGCTCGTTATCTTTTTATTCCCTAAACTTGTTTGCCCAATCCTGCTGTGTCATTGAATTAAACGAGATGTTGTATTGAGTAGGGTTACGTGGGGTAAGTGTGGACGGGTTTTTGATAGTTTGACTTTAGCGTCATGCCATTTTGCTCCTTGTGAA
>JAIUND010001014.1:0-44903 GCA_034699125.1 Gisinianus flammeolus | reverse complement strand
GTTCATTCGATCGTTTCCTTTAGTTTACACGATCGGAATCGATAGGATGCGATCGGATTGTCAACTTCGTTAACCGTTCGAAAGTCCGATAGATTTTTCCGATCGTTCGAACGATCGTCGACTATCCGATTCTTTTTGTACGGGATAGAACGAAAAACAAACCACAAAATGAGGAAATAATAAGGATAGGGAGGGGTAAAGAATGGTGGATGATGATGAAATGAAGAAAATACGTGGAATGTTATTCAAGATTAAAGAGAAGGAGTGGAGTGAATGAAATAACTATCCGTTTCTCCGTTCTCTTCCTCTGTGTAGATTTCTTAATTGTAATAAAGTATAATTAGTTTAATTGGCTTCCCCCGCTGTGTGACTCTTCCACTCTCCGCTGTACACACTTACACTTTGGAGTCTCCACGATACGAACGAAGACACCAGAGAATAATTTGTTCACATTTCCCCTCTTTCTCTCTCTCTTTCTCTCTCTCTCTTTCTCTCTTTCTCTCTCCTCCCCCTCTCTAATTTTGAACAGAAAGAGAAACTGAAATTTCATTCAGCATTTTATTCTTTTTGATTGTCTATGTCGTTACTTTATGTATGAGTGCATATACATATATCGTCAGGCGGATGAGCATTAGCTTTCTCTACATTATGTGTAGACGATTTTTTAAAAATGTGTATACAAATTCCTGCATGTGGAAAGGAAAAGACTTTGGGGGGGAGGGAGAAAGAAGAGAAGAGAAGAGACAATTGGAATTGGGAAACTGCTATTGTGAAAGTCACATGAGTATTTTTTTCCTCTACTTTCTTCTTTGTGCATATCTGTAGACTCACACACACACACACACACACTTGATGTCTCTTTCCTTTTCTTTCTCTATATGTGTTTGAATGTGGTATTGGGCGGTCGGTGGAGGAAATCTTGTGAAATTTAATGCTGCCAAACGCCTTTTCTATGCAAATACACAAATTTCCTCACAAAGATAAATGCAAAAAAGTTCACTTGGTAGTCGTCCAAATTACCAGCAATTAGAGATAATTCTTTCTCTGCTCGGCGGATCTCTCTCTCTTTCTTTTACGCACAGCTCACAGAGAGAAAGAGAAAAAGAGAGAGAGGGGAGAATGAGGAAGAGACAGAGAAAAAAGGGGAGAAGGAAAAGCAACCACGGAACAACTTACTTTTCCTTCCAAGGAAATGAAACTTACACACTCACACTCACTCGCCATTGCATTACATTACATTACATTACAAAGATTCACTCACTCTTCATATTATGTGCATTCAACTTACTCCTTTCCTCTTCTTCTTCTCCCCCCCCTCCCCACTTTTTTCTCGTCCTTGTACTTTCTCATCTCCCTTTTCTTCCACTCTCTCTCTCTCTCTTCCCGATTCTCAATAGAATTTGGAGAGAAGAGAGAGAACACCAAGAATAAAAGGAAAACCATCTTGCTCAAGTCAGTTGCTCAGACTAATCGTAAGAGAATACAAACAGTTACTTCTTATTCTTATTCTTATTATTTTCCTCCGTCTTCTCCTTTATCGCTATCACTTGGTCTGTTTTTATTTCTGTTTTATTTTATTAGCAAATATTGTGGCTGTATATAGTTAAAGAGTCAATTGAGCTGATACTGAAACTGAAACGGATGATCATGATGATTATTATGGCTCAACTGATGCAATCCGATGCAATCGAAGAGCTTCCAAACTCTACATACACTATGTATAAATCTGTACACAAATTAAGGGGTAGAGAAAATCCTCTGAGACTTTCTCTACTGCATCCGCTTCCGGTTTTTTATTTTACTTTCCCTTTATTCACTTCACACCCAATCTCTAAATAATCTGAAATACTTTATTTATTTATTTCCGTCATGGTCATGAAAAAAAAGAAAGAGAGAAAGAGAGAGAGAATGAACAAGTTGGGAAAACAAAATGGCTCTTTCTCTCCATTTTTTCCGTTTTCCTTTTAAAGTCAAAACCATTCAACATGAACGGAGTAACTCCAACTTTTATCTCAATTAGTTCATTTTCCTAATATCCCTAATATGGAATCATAATAGAACGGAATATCAAATGACTGCAGAGCAAAGAGAAAGTCAATAGAGAAAATAAGAGAAAATGAGAGAGAGAGAAAGAAAGTCTGTGAAAAAATTTGACTCATCAATTACAGTGGAAGGAGCGAGCTTCGTTTTCGTTTCAGCTAATGTCTAATGCTCTTTTTCCTTCTCATTATCCACGCTTAACCTTTTCTTTTCTTTCTCTCTCTCTTTCTTTTTCTTTTTTTTCCACTTTCCACTCCTCTTTCTTCCTAAGTAGACTCTTTTGTATTTTCTCTCCTTTCCCCATCACATTTTTTTTGTCTGCACTCATGAATATTTCCCTTATTAATTACAAAAAAAAAAAAAAACATACCGAGAATATTCCATTTCTCCTCAGGAAAATACTTAATAGACTCAAAATCCTTGGGTTTAATCGAGAGAAATCCATTACAAAAAGAAAATATTAAAAGAATCATCTGGAAATTATTTGAATAAATCAAAAACAAAAAAAAAGTATGAGAAAAGAGAAAGTAAAGTATTTTGTAAATTGATGGATGGGAGCCAAAAAACTCTCTAAACAAAATATATTTTGTTCCAGGAAAAAAAGAGAATACAAAGACGGATAGAGGAAAATATGAAAAAATGAAGAGGATGCAGCCAGTTTTGGGTTCATTGTGTGGGAAGTTGAAAATTTGTTGAAAGTTTGTTGTGTAAGAGTAAGAGAAAGAGAAAGAGAGAGAAAAAGAGAGAGAGAAAAGGCCAACACGGGAAATGTGAGCATTAGTAAGGAATTAGAAATTCTGTATAAGAAGGACGGAATAAGGAATGGGAGTTTGAGAGCGGAGAATAGAGAATAGAAAATAGAGAGATGGTGAGTTTGAGTGAATTAGAAAGCCATTTCAATATGGTCTGAGTCACTGGTGACTGCAGGAGGGAGCAGTTCATGTTGTTCCTTCCTTCGTTCCCTATTTAGTGTTTAGTGTTTCCCTATTTCGTATGTGGAGAGAAGTTCAAGTTGAAGTTGGCTCTGTTCTGCTCTGCTCCGTTCCACTGTGACTGTGGCTATACCGTCGGTCGGTTCACAGTGTGCGTATACGTCTAAACAAAATTAATTATTCAGCCAGAGACGAAGTTGAGAGAGAGAAAGCGAAAGCGAAGACTAAAGTCTCACAATTATTCCACCCTTAATGACACTGATAATTAAAATGTAATTAATGCCGAGGTCTACTGATATTCCTCTACATTCCCCTTGCCCCCTCTCTCTCCCTCTCTGTCTCTCTCTTTCACTCCCTCTCTCTTTCTGTCTGTCTTATCCCATTGCTAACCCCAGCGTTAACCCCGCCAACAGATCACTCACACTCAGACTCACACACAAGAACAACAATGATCTCCACTCCATTTTACTCTCCAGTCTCTTCAGCCTTACAGTTTACACACAAGCAATTCCCATTTTTCTCAGCATCATGTCAAAAGTATAAACTGTCCCAAATTTTGAATCCATCTACAGAAAAATGTGTATGGGAAAATAGGTTGGATATTTGTGTAATTACAATTGTAATTTATCTGTATACGACGGGATTATTAAACACCCTTTGGAGCAAATAGCCAGATTCTTTTGTAATTCGTAACGAGGTGAATGAATTCATTGGGTGCATTGTTAAGGAAATTAAGAGTGCATTTTGTAGCATAGTGTAGTGACGAGTGGATGGATGGATGAATGAATGAATGCATGGATGAATGGTGTGGGAATTAAGGGGCTTGGAAATGTAATGAAATGATGGAATGAGGGGAGACGAACGCAATAAAGTTAGGAATAGAGAGAGAGAGAGAAAGAAAGGAGAAAGATAAAGAGAAGGAGAGAGAGAGGGACGGAGAGTGAGGTTTTTTGAGAAGAGGAGAGGAAACTTATGGTGGAAGGAAACGGAGTGGATGAGTTTCCGAGATAACGTAATTATGAGTGTGAGCCACACGACTACTCGACTATAGCTGTAGCTGTAGCTGTAACCACATTAAAGATAATGCTGTTGATGAAGGATAATGAGATAACCTGATTAAACGATTACCATATTGACCCATCTCTTTCCCATACCGAGAGAGAGAGAGAGAGAGAGAGAGAGAGAGAGAGAGAGACTGATACAACTTCCCACTCCTTGACGCTGTCCCATTCACACATCATCTGCTCCTTCACCGGTAATACAATTAAAAACTGACTCCATTTTAAAGCTCATTACGATAATTATTATTAATCAATTAATTAGTTTCATGTCCTCGCCTAGTTTATAGTTTATAATCGCCTCGAGTTTTCTACAAATGACAGATACGATACACACTTGTCCGTATATGCCGCATACAGTCTGGAATCGGAATCGGAATTGGAATCGACACAATTCAAATTCAAAAGTCGTTGGAAGTTGGGAAACTCAACTATTTTAAGGTAATTAAATTCAAAGGGTTTTCTCCTCCGCAAAAATTCTGACATGACTTTGAACTTGTTGCAGTTTCTCTTTTCTCTCTCTCTCTCTCGTTTCTAAATACATTTCTTCTCCTCCACATTTTTTATGGATCCCTGTTGACTTTTAAGGTTGTCATAATAAATAATCGGGGCGGATTTCATAAGAATGTGATGAATTGATCTTGTGGAAGGCCCGAGGATAATAAAGTGACGACTCGTTTGAAGAAGAGTCAACCAGCAAACTGACTGCATCATCGTGTTTCGTCTCACTCACCTCCAGGGATTTCCCCACCGTAAACAAAGTGAGAAGTTGCTTCTTATGCGGCTGCTGTATGTATGTACATGCACACGAGCCTCCTGTCACCAGGGGATTATGTATACGGGAAAGCAAAGCAGAAGCAGAAGTAAAAGCAAAAGGAAAAGGATGGTGATAAGTTAGAATAAGGAGAGATAAAAAAAATCCAAGGGGTTTTAAACAGCTGCATTGACTTGAGTGAGTTTGAAGTGAATGCACCGACCAGTAAAAAAAATGAGTTGGGGTTAAAGGTAAAGAAGGGAAAAAAGGATGGGGAGAAAAAGAGGGAGCCGAGGAATAGAATATAGCAGAGAGCAATAAATGACGGGGGAAGTGTAATAAAAGCTCTTCTACCTGATGGATGATTTCCGATGGCTAAAACCGCGAAAAATGTCAGGATGAGAGAATTTGACATCATTTGGCAATGGCACTCGCGAAATGGTTCACGAGATCTCCCACAGGCTAGCAAACTATCCGGGGTTTTTTTCCCCCCACCCCCTTTTTTTTCTCTCCTCCCGATGAAAATGATTCCTCAATCTTAGTGTGTAGAAAACGTCAGGCTCTGACTGTGGATTCAGAGCCTCGGTTTAGATTTTCCTCCTTTGCTGTTGCTTCCTGAAATATTGACGTGGCTTTTCCCAGTTTCCAGTTGTTCCAGTATAGTTTTTTCCGTCTCAGTCGTAGCCTCAGTCTCGACCGACAATCTGAATGTACACGTGAAAGCGTTGAAAAGAGAAGGATGGAAGGCCACGAGTTTTCGTTCTTATTCTTGTTCTTGTTGTTTTCGTTTTTCGTGTGTAAAGTCTCTGCTTTATTTAGAGTGTGCCGCAATATTATATCGCGTGGGTATACTCTGCGCTCACTATTCACCATTCACTATAATATAATATCATAGAACATCCGTATGCTTTCACGTTTGTATTGTTAGTTTGAGTTTTTTTGTACACGGACGGTCAAATACAAATACAAATGTGAATATGCCTGCAATACATTTCACGTACGTACATCCATCCAACAAAATTCGAAAAACCAAAAGGAAAATGCGTTGGAGGTTCGTCAAACAGTCAAACTTGTTGTTGTTGGTTTTTTGAGTGTTGTCGGGAGCCGTCTGCTGCCAGTCTATAGACAATAAGATATATATTTTTTGGGGGGATGTTGCTCTGAATTTCGAAGCAACTTGTTTTTCTCTTTCTATATTTCTTCCCTCTCGCTTTGCTGCTGGACGATCTTTTCCCGTCTTCGTCTCGGTCTGGAAGTAGCAGAAGCAGAGATCCTGTACAGAAACGGAAGTCATAAAGTATTTATCATGCCCGACTTTCCGCTCTCTTCCCCCAAACACACACACACACACACACACACAACTTGACGAAGTGAACATGAAAAGAAAGAGAAAGAGAAAGGGAAAGAAAGGGAATATGTAGAAATGTGGGAACACAATCTACAATCTACAATGTCGAATATGCTCTTCTACTTTGGCTTCAACTCGCCACTAAAACTCCTTCCCATCACCACCAACAAAATATCAATTCCTTCTCTCGCTTTCTCTTCCTTCCTTTCGTTCAACTCTAATATTTATATAAACTTTCACTTTGTTCCAATGTATTGTATATTGTATTGCATTTGAATTTCACTCTTCCCTCCGCTCACACAAAATCCTTCACTATGTATATAAATACGTGTCTGTACAGAGAAATGGGACATGAGCACCACACAGCTACAGCTACAACACTCATGAATTTTATCTTTATTTTTGTAAAATAATCATCATGTTTTCATCATCCTTTCTTTCTTTCCATTTCCATCCTTTTATAAGAACATGAGAAAAAAAGACTGGAACTCTGAAATTTTGTCCGTTCTCAAGTCTCAAGATTCAAGACATCGTTGAAAGAGAGAGAGAGAGAAATTGGGGAAAACTATGAATTTTTTTTGTTCTTCAGATGACTTGTGAGAAACTGAGGATTTTGTGTAGAAGCATGAAAATATGTGGATGTCAACGACAAGGACAACAAGGAGAATGAGGACGACGGAGGAGGATGTGAAGAACCCACTAAACAGCATCTCCGCTGGAGCAATGAAACATTTGACAATATGGTCATGGCCTATAAACTTATGGATCTGTTCTGTGCTTCATCCTCTCATCTCATACAATCCGATGGAGGAGAACAAATGTCGTACAATCAAATGGAAAATGAACAATCCTCCCCGTCTTCTTCACTTTCCCTTTCTTTTCCCTTCGACTCTCCTTCTTCAAACATCTACATCTTTGTACTGTCTACAGATTGAGATTGGAGATTACACTCCAAGAATTTCTTCGTCCTCGTAACTACGGAGAAAATTCAACATTCTTGTTTATCCTGTGATGGAAGGAATTGAAGGAAATAGAGAGAGAGAGAGAGAGAGAGAGAGAGAGAAAGAGAGAGAGATTGAGGGATGGAAAATTCTGAATAGTCACTCTTAAAATGTCCACAATCATCCACAATTCCACCCCGTGTGCCCTTCATCTCAAAAGTAAATAACATTCTCGGGAAAAGAAAAAAAGGACAGTCAAAAAAGTCAAGAGCTCTTTCATTCCTGGAGAACTGGGGAAATCCTCAAATTATTTATAAAACTTTGTGGTAAATTCTACATCACATTGCATTGAATACGAATAAAAGAGAAACGGAATCATTTTCCACTTTGTATTTAAACTCTAATAAAAAAATGATTCGAAATCTTTACTGTCTCGAGACTGAAATCGTAATTTAATTTCATTGATGGATTTCAACCAGGATTCTGAAATTCTGTAAATACTTTTTTTTTTTACGAGTGTTTCCCAAGTTTTCCCTCCACATTCAAAAAAATGATCAAAAATCCTTTCCATTTCCCTCATTTTGAATGTTCCACAATCCAAAACGGGGAATATAATGTAAAAGAAAATTTGTATTTGCATTTACGTTCACGGTTTTTGCCTTTTTAAAAAAAATAAAAGAAAAAAATTATGTGTACATACATCAAATGGATTAATTGGCTTGAGAAATTGAAATGAAAAGTGTGTATTTGTAAATGGATTTCGATTTCATATCGAATCTTGTTTGATTTTTTTTGCTCGTTTTCCCTTTCCTTCATTTTCCCTTTGACTTTGACTTTGAATTTCTGGATATTGAGTGTAGAGAAGTGTAGGAACGAGAACAAGGAAATGAGAGTGGGAAGAGGAGAGGAAAAAGGAAAGTAGAAAAAATTGGTGGTTTTTTTTTGGTCGGCTGTGAGATTCGGATATGAAAATGTAGATTTTTTTATATTTTTCTGGCACATCTGTGTGTGAGAGTGAGAGAGCGAGAGCGAGTGAAGGATGGAAAAGGGAAGGAGTGAAACATTTGAGGGGTTAAAAGATAGAAATGTGTGGTGGATGGGTAGTTGGTAGGGAGAAAAGCGGAAAAGTCATCAATCGATATAGATCTTGTGTTCAGATATTTGCATTTCTCTTCATTTTCCATTAGGAGACAAAAATCCTCTTAACTTAACTGAACGGCTCTCTCTCTCTCTCTTTCTCTTTCTCTCTGTTTCTCCATACTCAACTCTCAATTCTCTACTCGCAATCTCCGTTTTCTCTTCTAATTCTCAGTCTGACTCTGACTCGGAATCTGACTGTGGGTCGTCGGTATTAGAAGATGTTAGCTAATAACTGCGTGGATGGTTGACTGGTTGGCTGGTTGTCTGGTGAGTTGGATGTGTATTGATACTGAAAGAAGTGCAGTCGCATATTCGCGTCAATTGACTGTTCCCTCTCCTTTTTTCCCTCCTGTTTTTTTCTTGAGGGAATGGAATTAAAAAAAATTTACCGAGAAAAAACTCTCTTCACTTTCTCTCTCTCTCTTTCTTTTTCTTTTTCTCTTTGCTCTCAAGTTCTCTTACTCTTTGCGTTTGCATAGATCTTTTAAATCTACTTATCCTTCCCCCCCACCAAAACCTCAACTTCAGCCGCTCCCTGCACTTTTATCCATTTCATTTCTCCCTCTTCAAATCCTGATTACTTTTACTTACTCTCAGTTTACTCTCACCTCCCCAAATTCCCATTGTCATCCAAAGAAAGGAAAGAAAGTCACGAGTCATCCCCCATTCTCTCTCTCTGTTTTGTCAACTCACAATCACAATCCTTTTAAACATTTATTCCCTCATTTGTACTTTTACAACATATCTGTATTTACTCGTTACATTTTGTATCCAGATTTTCTGATTTCTTCTATTCCTCACTTTCACTTTGATTCTTCAAATTGTTTTGTAAACCTTCTACACCAACTTTCACTCGTTCCCCTCAAATTAATGTCATTTTGGGGGGGGCTCAAGTTGCGTCAAAATAATCGGAATGGGAATTCAGTAGACAATTTCCTCAAATGTTCAAGTTCAAATAGCACATTTGAGCTCGTAAAAATGCAAAATATTGACATTTTTCCATGCACTCTTCATTCTCCATTCCATTCCGACTTGTGTGGTGAAGTGATTGGGAAAAAAGTTGGCAGAGTTGATATGCAAAAATATTCGACTCGACTCCTCATCGAATTTTATCTGGATGTACAATCAAAAACCCGCCCTTCCTTTTCCTTTTCCCATACGTTTTCACCACCCGCAATTTAACTTATTTCCACACACACACACACACAAATCAAACCAAACCAAACCAAACCAAACCAAATCAAAATTACTTTGATTCTCATCAAATGAGGAAAATCAATAAATGCATTTTCTCTCTTTGCCATCACCAAATAAATGAGTGAATGGTTTTGAGAAAATAATACAATTTAGGACAATCTCATAATCCGTGAAGAACTTGAAGGATTTTACATCGTTTATCGTTTACGTTTACAGTGTAAACAAAATGGAAAACCTCGGATATTTATACACATTTAATTATTTCCTATTTCCCAAATTCGTTATTAAACTTGTCAAATCCCGTTAGTGACTGGCAGAAAACTAGGTTTCAGTCTATAATATTCTACAAATTCTACGAGTAATTGTGTATGGACTTGAGATATCCGTAGACACAAGGACTTTTTGATGGTTAACTAAATGAAAATTGAGGATTTATTAAACGTTTGGACGGATCCCATAAAGAAAAAACGGGTGAATATAGTTTTTTTACTGTTATGTTATGATCGACTAAAGTTTGTGTGTAATTTTAAAGTATGGAGATTGAGAAAGGGAGGATGAACATTAACGACATGAAACTCTCTCTCTCTCTGATTGTGAGGAAGAAACTGCCTCCATTTGAAAGTTGTGTGTATAATGATAATGATGGAATAAAATGGTCCACAAAATCCACAATTCTACACAATCTACAAAAGATTCCATGTTTTCATCTTGTTCTTGTTCCGACTTGAGATTGTCTCTTCATTCCACACTGAAATTTGGAATTTGAGAGTAGCAAAGACAGAAATTGAGAGAGAGAGAGAGAAACGGTGGGGACAGAAATACAGAATACAGAGCAAATGAAAATGAAAATCTCTCTCTTTCCCTTTCCCTTTCGCTTTCTCCTCCGTAGAGAATTGAATGAAATGTTTTGACTTGACTTTATTGAATTCCCTTCACCTGGCAATCACTCCTCACAACCCTTTCCTCCACTAATGAAATAAAACTGTCTCCTTTCAACAACTGGAAGAAGAAGAACAACAACAGTGACAAGAATGCGAACACAATATAAACTTGGAAATAACGAACACACAAACACAAACGAGCCACCCACAATCTACATTCCATGTCTTCAATAAGCCTAATCTCAAATTCAGCTAAATAAATCCCCCTTACATTTATTCGCAATTTGAAATTTCCAAATTTCCAAATTTCCCATTTGAGCCACCCCACTTGAATTGAATACATTTTCAACACACATTTAATCACAAATTGGAGTACTTACTTGGAATAAATATGATTGTAAATAAAAGAACTTGCCTGAGGGCGTTGATGAAGGGGGGAAATAAAAATATTCAAGTGATTTTGGAGGGTGAACACCACAGACTACAGACAGTTATGATGGTGTGTGTGTGTGTGTGTGTGTGTGTGTGTGTGTGTGGAGGAGTCAAGTGTTCATGTACCGAAAGTCCATGTTGTTGTCGGCCGTTGGTGGGGACAAGTTCATCGAGTTGAAAGAGAGGAGATAAAAGACGAGAGAAGGATGGGGGATGGCCTTCCCATTAATAACACAATCAATTTCAATCCCCTCCAAGTTCCTCTCTCGTCTTCTTCGACTTCGTCTTCCTTTCCTCCACTTTTCTATTTGTGTTCAACCACATTGTCACAATTCACAAAATCGTGAGAAAACCACGACCACGAGAAATGAAGGAAATCAGATCATATCAATTCCACACCACACTTTATCAACCCCCCTCACAAATTTCTACACACCTCACTAATTTTCATATAGATAACTCTCAAAAATCACTTGCTCCGTCCATCTCCTTTTCTTGTTATTGTTCTATCAGTGGTTCAATCCTGCTCACAAACTTCCCAAAATTCCTCACTGATTTTTCACCCCCTCAAAACTACAAACGACTACTCAATGCTTGCAGCTTTCCCATTCAAAATGCACACAAACTCAGAGCGTTTCATTTAAGATTTTCCTCCCTTATTTTCCTGTAATTATATACGATTGTCTCAATTTCTTTCAGTTTCTTTTCAAATGTGAATTCACTATAAATTTCTCACTATTTCACATGCATGCACCGTTTGTACATTAGATTCACACAATTAGAATGAAAAAATCCACCACAGTTCCACAGAAAATCCGAAACATTGTTGGGTTTTTCCTGCCCTCGAAATTCGGACACGAACAAAGAAGAGAACGGTTCTGCTCGTTGTCGTTGATGGTGAGTGAAAGTCGAGAGAGTAGAAAGAGTTGAAAGTAAGGGGGATGGAGATGTTTGTCTGACGACTCGAAAGATGTGAGAATGAGAGAGAGAGAGGAGAGAGAAAAGAGTGGGTAGAGACTGACGAGTGAAACTGAAGTGGAGAGCGGGTGAAATGTTCAAAATAAAGTCTGTTTCGGTTGTGGTGGTGGTTGCTGGCTGGCTGTCGGGGCGGGAGTGGCAGGAGGAGAGGAAGAGGAAGAGAAAGAGAAAGAGAGGAAGAAGAATAAAGGGCAGGGAGGAAGATCCCTCCTTTCTCTAGAATTGCAATCCTTCCTACACCTACCCACTTATTTACTCTCTCCTTCCCAAATCATGTTCTGTTCCCAACCTATACAGATAACACATACCTACCACTCTTCACAGTCGCATCTTACGTACGATACGAAATACACAGTGAAAGCCATGAGATAGGGATGCTCGAATGCTCTAGCTTGTTCATTATCCTGGTGGTGGTGGTGGTGTTTCGTTCCCTTCTTCCCTCGTTCTGTTTCACTGGTGATGGAAGAATTCTCCTCCATTCCATCTGTATTGTATGGGAAGATGTTCTCTCCTTCTCTCCTTCTCTTTCTCTATTGTTTCTCTCTCCTATCACTTTCACTTTGAGCGACTGAGACAATGATCGAAAAGAGGGGGGAAATTGATTTCCATGATTTTGCGTGATGAAACTCCTCAAGATTTCATGTCCTTTCCAATTCCAATTCCAATCCCAACTCAATATATATATTCTACAATTTTTATTATTTGTTTGCGTAAAACTCCAACAACTTTATTCTCACTCCTTACACATTACAGATTACAGATTACAGATGACAGATGCAATGCCATTCCTCATCCTCACAATCTCAATCTCCCTCTTCCCATTCATTCAAGATTCAACTTTCAATAACTGAAAATTATATGTCATTTCATTATTTCTCACCTGATTCCCCCCTTAAAAATTAGTATTTTTTATATGAATTCTGTATAACAGCGTTCAGGAATTAAATGGAATGAATATGATGATGATGACGATGATGAGGAAATTGGGAATTGGTGTTAGTGATCCAACTCTGACGATGAGGAGTTTGGGTGTGTGTGTGTGTTGAATTATAAATGGAGATGTTGGAGTGTTGGAGAGTGGGATTTGGTAAATATTCAATGGAATTGGCAGGGAAAGTGGAGGGCAGGAGGGAAATGTTTGTGCCTTTCCACTGGGGACTCTCCAATTGATTTGTACACTTGTAGTTTTAATTTGTGTAATTTATTTGGGTTAGCAATGTGGTTGCCATGAAAGATTGAACCGACGGAAAAGAAAGACAAAAGACACAATGGAATTAATTGGGAAGAGAAAGGACAGTATTGAGAGTTTTCTCTTCTCTCTCTTTCTCTCTCTCTCCATGCTCGGTAATTTATTCCATTTGCTTCGCTACAAAAGAGCAACCGCATTGTGTTTAAAGGGGAAAATGCATTGTATTTTCTATAGTATTGTATTTTGTTGTAGGACGGAAGCCAAATTTCTTGCTTGTTCATCCCGCATCTGCCTCCGAACATTTCCTTCCCTCATCCACATCCTCTGGTTTTATATAAATACACATAGTAAATCCACAAAATGACTCGGATTTTCAATAGAAATTTCCCTCCCCATCTCCGTCCATTTAAAATTTACAACTTACACACTCATTCAACTGAAGAGTCCGAGTCCATAATTTTTTAGACAAACACTACTGACCTCCACTGAACAATGCAAACAAAATACTCGTCAATTGCACCATTACCTAATAATCAATCACTCACACTCAGATTTTCGTACTCTGAGAATTGTCATTGAGATTTGAGAATCGCGAATATTTTATTTATTTATTTCCTTGTTAATAAGTACATACTAAACTCTTGGCCATTTTGACCTGTTTCCCATTTTCCATCGACTCCTGACCCAAACTTCAAATTTAATCGCATCAAGTTGCCAACTTGTTTTACTTTTTTTGTGAACTTAAAATTGAAAATGAATGAAATTTTGATTTGGGGATGAGTTGACAAAATTGAAACTGCAATCTAAAGGAATGAACTACCGACTTCCGTCAAGTTTAAATAGCGTTTAAACTGATGGATGACGAAACACTCGACCGTTAATTTTCCAATTTTCCTTCTATGTCTTGAGTTTTAAATTTATGTCAAGCTTTTTCCTCCGTTTTAAAGCAAACTGGAAGTCTCAACAAAAAAAAATACTTTTAAACAAATCCTGAAAACCTGAAAAGAACATGAATTGTTTTTTTGGATTATGACCAAGAAAAATGAGGAATAAACCACTTAAAGTTTTCAGCAGAAAAGTCATTTGTCATTTTACATGAGAATTGTCATTGAGAATCGAGATTTGAGAATATTTAATTTATGTATTTCCTTCTCGTATTAACTCTTGACCATTTGGCATTGTTTTCAACATCCAGTTTTGACCCAAACTTCAAATTCAATCTCACTAAATTCCCAATTTCCTTTGAAGGAAATTTTGAGTTGAGGATAAGTTCGAAAAATTGAAACTGAAATTGAAGGAATGGACTATTATCGTATGTACGGACTTCCGTGAGTTTATGGCCTCAAAAATGTGGGTGAAGAAAAGGGAAACACTCGTCCTTTTTTCGTTTCCCCTTCTGCGTCTTGAGAAATCGAGAGAGACAGAGACAGAGGCAGAGAGAGAGGGAGAGAGAGAGAGGGAAAGAGAAAGAAATAGAAGGAAGGGAAGAGATGGGGAGAAGATGTATGGCCTTCCAAGTTTCCCCAAAACATCCATCATTTCTTTTTTGGCAGAGTATTTCATTGGAAAGTTTCGTGTGGAAATGGGAATTGACGGGGAAAATCTGCAAAACACTCATTTCCCCTCACTTTGAACTTACATGTCATCGTCGTCCGTGTGACATTTTTATTACGCTACTACAGAGGTTGAATCTTTGTTTTGGAAATTACTTGCACATCTTTTCTCGCCTTCCATCTTTCCTTGGCTTTCAAAGTTTTGAGCTCCCTCTCTCACGATATGCAAAATATTAGAAATTTGAATACGTAAATTTGTCAGAGGAGTTTCCACATAAGTCCGACGTTTTTTTTTTTTTTTGGTGAAATAGACGCAGCTCATCTCAGGAAGGATTTCCCCCTGTAATTCAATTAAATCCCAGAGAAATGCAATACGATACAAGCAACTCAAACATGATACAGAATAATCACAAGCAGACTAATTACAAAGAAATTGCGTAATTAATTGATGACCCATCAAGTATTCAATTTTTTATTTTATTCAATTTCATCGATGAAAGTAAATACAATATTTACAAGGAACAAAATGTCTGGGGAAAGTAAAGACTCGGTTGATGAAAAAACGGTTGATGTTTTTTCATTTCTTTTTTATTGTGAATTGTCAAGTCAAAGACGAAAATTACTGAAGGGATGATAAAGATGAACCTGAACGTTCCTTTTACATGTCTTACGACTCCCAGAATAACCTAGAATAAACGGGATTGTATTTTCACTGTGTGGAAGAGAGAGAGAGAGAGAGAGGAAGAAAATGGAGTTGAGGAAAAGTGGGAGACAAATGCATTTTTGTGGAAAAAAAGAAACAAGCATTAACGCACCTGCTAACCAGCTCGAAACGCGTTAGTGAAGCCATCAATCAACCCAAGTTACTTACCAAAGTCTTTTCTCCAGTGACGGCTCCATCAAAGAACGCGAACGCACAAGGGCAAATCCAAATCCAACGAGAAACTGATTGGGCACCGGGCAAAACAAAACAACCCTCCAGTTCAGATTGAGCAACTTTTTTAACTACGGAGCTCCATCACTATCACCATACTATAATGATTTCTGCCTCCTTTTTTAACAAATATCAGTACAGTTTTTTTTTATTAGGGCACAGATAATGTCAGTTCAAATTGAAACAATTGGTCTCAAATGGGCAAGTGAATTGTAATCGGATTTGGTGTGTATTTTAAAAGAGATTTTTCTAAAGGATGAAATTGCGTGAAGACGTTTCAGTTAGAGTTGGAGTTTTTAGTGGGTAGTAAAAACGAGGCTGAACTCACAAGTCGAGTCGAGCCTGGATTGTCCGGAAACCAGTAACCGTAAAATAAACTCACTTTCTCTCCCTCTATTTGTACTTCCTTCACAACCTTCTCACTTTCTTTTTTTTTTTTTGACTTACTCTCTCTCCCCCCTTCACAATATCATACAGCCAACCAAACTAGCTGTATTTCCTATTACCAACTCCCCATCCGCATTCCCAAATGTACAAATATAACAACTATTACAACGACAAACACACTACACACACTCACGCCTCTCTCTCTCTCTCTCTCTCTCTCTGTGTGTGTTTCTCTCCCGATATTTCATTCAAATTCAAATAACCCAGTCAAATCCAAATCCCCTCTATTCCATTTTAATCTTGTCTCAATCGTGTGTCGATTCTCTCCATTCTTTTCCTTCCCCTTCAATCCCAATTCCTTACACACACTGAATTTTTCACATCATCCTCATTCAAATCCCCAGAAAAAACACACCAAAGACAAATCAATTCTCATAGCAAGACAAAAGGACGATCGTCTCGATTAGTATAGTCTTCAAAAAATTCATCTCGATTCCTTTTTCTACAGGCTTTATTGATGCAAAAAAAATAGAATGGGAATGGAAGAAGAAGAATAAAAAGGGGGGATTAATTTCATGAAATTCACCCCCCCCCCCCCCGTCGTCATCATGCTTAAATAAGTGTAAACATTACTAGATGAATGAAGAAGAGAAAGCGAGAGAGAAAGAAAGGGGGTGAAAGAATGAATGAATGGAAAAAGTGGAGGATTAAATGGCTCATGTTTCATGTTGAATCTCATAATCAATGAGATATTAAATATGGAGAGAGAGGAAGAGAGAGAGAGAGAGCGAAAGTATTAAGGTGTGTTAAAATGTGGAGAGTGTACATATCTGTATATGAAATTGGAAAGGAGGGGGAGGAAGAAGAATATGGAAAGGGAATGAAAGGTGAGACGTACAGAAGTACAGAAGATGAGGAATGAGGAGAGAGCTCAAGATTCTTTGGATGTAGAGATGTAGACTGTGTTGTCGACTGTGTAGAATAGTGAGCGTGAGGAGGACAAATTAGGAAAAGCTCTACTAATTGGACATGTCTCAAATGTCAACTTATATTCTCCCTATAAATTCCATGCGGGCTCCTCCCATATCTACACCCGATTACACACTTCTACTTTCACAATGTACTACGTATGTACATATTCATATCCAGCAGAGAGGCTATAGGTTCTACGTGAGCCACTCTCACAATTAACAATTCCACCAAACAGAGACACAGACAGAGAACATTGAGAGAACGGGAAAGAAAGAGAAAGCGTTTCTGTAGAAGCTAAGTCGACACATCTCCACATTAATCTGACTATTCGAGTAAATTCCACTGTACAATACCGGTATTACACTGCACAGCTTCACAGGCCACTCTCGCGCTCTCTCTCCCTCGCTCTCTCTCTTTGGCTAATCCAGTCACACTTACCAAAAGACCAAAGTCTCTTCCGCACCGGCAGAACACTGAAGGAAATTAAAGCCAAACTTTAATTAAGCAGTCCCATTAACTAAGACAAAGTTCAACATTTTAAATTCAAATAAAATATTTCAAATTACATAAAGGCTACCCCTCTTTCTCCACTTTCTCCACTTTCACCTCTTCGTTTTCTTTTCGTACACGCGTCCATTCAATTTAAATCTTTATTCAATCATTTAAAAAAATCCCAAAACAATCTCGCAGGTTGAAAGCTATAAAATATTAAATCCAAGGGGCAGGTTGAAATAAACTCGGATTTATAAAAATAAAAAATAAATCCTGGAAGGCTTGTTGGCAGAAAATATTTATATATCGTACATCCATATAAATAATATGACGAGCGCAACCAATGGGGAACGACGGAGTGAAAATGAAGTTGGGCCAGCAGCAGCAGCAGCAGCAGCCATGTGGGGGAAAGTATATTTTTAAGATCATCTGGACTCGAAATATTTTTAATTTTTCTCTCCCACTCTCCTGTATTGCTGTAAAGGAAAGGAAAGGAAAGGAGAACGAGGGGTTTTACATGTAAATGTAAAGTGAGAGGGTTTTGGGTTGTTCCTCTGTACACAAAGCTAGTAAAATCTAATCGTACACGGAATAAAGTAAATATTTGTCAGATTAAAATGTCAGTGAAGACAGTCTGTTGTTTTGAAGGAGGAGAGGGAAAAGCTCAAGCTTCGTCTCCCAAGAGAAATCAACGTTCAATGTAATTAAAAATTCGCCACCATCCTAATATCACATAGTTATATATATATGTATACACAGCACAGCACAGCACAGGTTATTATGAGAAGAAGTTGGTCGGTGGGTTTGGCCAAAGCAAGTCCATGGGAAAAAAGGATTAAGACCGGAGAGGAATTTAGTTACTTGCAGGTAAAGGTAACTATCTTATAACTATAAGAACTGTTTCTCTCTTCCCTCTTTCTCTTCATTAGTTTTTACTAAAGGTCAATTTACCTGGACTAAATCGTCTCATCCGGTACTGTCTTTACAGATAATTGCATCATCTCTCAAACTTTCTCATTCTTATGCATACGGTTATGCTCTTCTGTCAAGTTGATGATGGTGCCTCTATGGATGTGAATATACACACACTGCAGATAAATATTCAACCAATTTATCCCACACTCCAGCCGTGCCTCTGCAGTCTTCTTTTTCTTTTTACAATACCTTTGAAACGAGCCAAATTCTACAGATACAATTCTGCATCCTTCTTTCTTCTCTCCATTCACATTCACATTCACATGCAAAAATCTACTGGAAATATGAAATCAGAACTGGGAATTTTTGTTCGAAACTTTGAAAAACATGAGGACTTTCACAGTTGAGGAATTTTTTTTTTTGCACCTGTCTGTGAAGTGTGAACGGACTTTCTTTATATCTGTATTTTAGTGTGATCTCATAGAGTGCCCAGTTTAAATTGTAATGCCATATTTCTTTACTTCGCGTACTGCCGAAAATGAATTGACTTTCTCCCCTCGAAAATCACGGAAATATCCAGCGAGCCATCTTGTTGAAATCCGAGAACCCGGATTTTGTATTTCCTGTCCAACTGCCACCGAAATATATGCGGGGAACTTGCAAAAGGATTCCAACAGAGGACTTTGAAAATGTCCATCGTTTCCCTTTTGAGACAATCAAAGAATTTAAATGCATCAAAATGATGAGAAATAATATCATTTCAATTCCCTTTCCCTATGACTTCTGAGCACTCTTTTTTTTCTATTGTATAATTGCTGAGGAATTATAATAAATAATAAATAACCTTGACTTGCTTGCTCTTTCATTTCACGTTTCTTTATGATGACGACACAAGTCATTTGTGACAAATGTCAACTAGACAAATATAGAAATATATAATGGTTTGAATGTTCAAAATAAATGTGAGTGTTACACAGAAGTGAAAAACTTTCTCTTCATCTGACACTCGGTGAAGATCTTGTTTGTTTGCATCCGGGAAGGATTTGAAGGAGAGTTCCCCTGAAATCCTTGCTCATGACGACGTAGACGACAAAGTTGAACACTCCGCTCAAGTAATACATGAAGAGGATCATGTAGTGAATGGGCCGACGACATTCGTAAAAATAAATTTCTTCAAAAAATACTTCCAGCATGTAAGCGACTGACGGAGGGAGTTCCGTCAACAGAAATACGAGTAGAACGACAATTAACATTTTGGATCGATCATGATCCGGATGAAATGCCCGATCATACATTTGCTCATTAGGAATGGCCGTCGTTGTTGTCGTCGTCGTCATTGTGGTCGTCATACTTGTGGTCCCGGAAATGACACTGATACTGTCCAATTTCACTCTAGAGAAACCAATACTGAAATGAGTCATTTTTTTACGCTGTTTTCTAGCCTGGAAAAGGGCAACAATGAGGCGGAAACTGACAAATGTGAGGATGAGAGATGGGACGACCATGCTCACAAATCTGAGAAATAAATTAGTACACCCAAAATTAGTGACAATTATAACGACGAATACGAATCGTCAGTGAGGATTAGGGAACGAGTGTGGTTCCTTTTTCTTTTCTCACCCATGATATACAAATTCAGTTTTTCGTACAAAATCAAACTGGGTCCAAACGGGACAGAATTCCGAGTCACATCCACCGTCTTTCAATGGTTTCCCTTTGTCTGTCTCTTCCACCGTCACGCAAAGAATGCCCGGAATACACACGAGGATGTTCAGAATGTAAATGAATGCTGTGATCCTTTTGACTCGTCCCATCGTACACCAAGAATTACTTTTCAGGGGATAAATCACGCCAATATAACGCCAACAAGCGAGAGTTGTCGTCATCCAAATGGAAATCCGATGAAAAACCTGATGACATCACATTGGATTATTAATTTGTATGTACATAGATTTTATTAATATGAAATTCATACAGTTTGTTTTTGTGGACTTTGAAATACTATATAAATTTCAGTTCGTTTGTTTAAGACAAAGAATTTAGTGAATTTACCCAGAGGAAATACTCGTGAATAATCCAAGCGACAGCTGTATAAAACGGGAAATGCTCTTTCATGTAAATCAATTTGGCAATGTACAGTGGGAAATAAGTGATCATGACGATGAGATCCGCAGATGCAATCCCAATCAAAATGGCATTGATGTGACTAAACATTCTTTTGTGTGAAAATACAATGAGATTGAGAACATTGACGAGAACACCCACAAAACAAAGAACCACATTTACATTTAACAAAACCGGCTCGAGCTTTGTCCAAAAAATTTCAAAATCTGGTCCACAATATGAAAAATTGTTGTGGTAAAGGATGATTTCAAAATCAGCACTGCCACTTTCCGTTTCATTCTCCATTGTCACTGGAAATATGTTTTCAGCAAGGAAACTGTTTACACACAACAGAAACAAACTGATTTTGCACAGGACCAGAACTTGACAACTTGAGTCTTTTTTTCAATGTCTCAAATGTATGTTTTGTAGATCTTTATGATTGTTCGAATCTCGAATCGAAATTAAAATAAGTGTAATTTGAAATAAAACACGAGAATAATGACGTTGTTTTGTAAGCTATTCCAGCTATTCGTCACATATTATTTGGTCACTCGACAATTCGTCACTTTAACATTTTGTTAAAGTCATTTGAATAAACCACGAATTATTTAGCATTAAGAACTCGACTTGACTTTATTTAGCGAATGTTGAGTTTGAGAACAGACTTTCTAGCTTCGTCCAAGATAACTATAATCTAAAATCTGTGTTTGATCATTGTTGTTGTTGCTTTTCTACTATTTTGCGCAGTAAATAGGAAATACAATATGCTCCTCTGTGGGGACGTAAATAAGATAAATACACCGACGAAAACTAATTGAATTTCAATTTCTGCAATCGCCGCCTTGGTCAAGCTCAAGCCTTGACCGTCAAGTCTCCAGAGTTGTCAATATTTGTAGAGATATATAGTCCATTGCATAATTCCTCAAAAGTGATATCCATCCTTTTACATGTACATAAGTATATGCACACAGTTATTAGCTCAATGATATGGTAAATGAAATGAAATTGCGTTCCGATTCCAACAAATAATTCAACTAACAAAAGGACAAAGGAAATCTCATTTGATGGTGTCGTCACATACGATAAGAAATGTAAGAACTGGGAAACTGAGGACGCTTAAGGGATTTCAATGTTTTGAGATTGAATTCTACTTGGGATTTTGATATCATCTCAAGTCCGCGTCTGCATGTCGCCTCCACAGATCATGAAATTAAAATCTGAATGCACTTTGTACTCTTCGTGTTTTGAGTTATGGATGAGTTGCGTGTCCATTCAAACGGGAATTCTCTTCATCTGTTGTTGTTTTTCTTTTGTAGGGTATTTACTGCTTAATTTCCAGGCCCTATATATATTTTTAATGACATTTTTTTTTTGAAAACTTTGCCCACAAGACGTATACATTATGAGCCCTCACTTTGCCAGTCATTTCAAATTATCATCAATTTTATGTTGCACACTGGAAGAAATTGTTGTGAAAGGGCGTTAAAGCTGGATTTTGATGTAGCCCATCCACATCTCAAATTTAAGTATGATGGGGAGAGAAAAATAATGCTTAGTCACTAAGCCTTAGTGTAAATAAGCATCGGTTCTGTTTACACAGTAAATATACTTACTTACTTTTAATCAAATTTTGTTGTTGCTATAGAAAATACCCCCAGATCTCCAATGATAAGTCAAACAGGGCCTGGGCTGAAATTATGAAATTATGAAGCATCAGAAATATTGACCAGATTTTGGTCACCGAAAGAAGGTGTGGCTTATTATTATTGGTAAGTCACAGTCATACCGAGGAGTTGTCAGTGATATTTTTAAATTTGTGTCATTTCAGTCATTTGTCCTTGCGTGAACATTCGGTGGCAGTGTCTCATTTCCCAAAACTCATACATTACTCCAGACTCCAGGTAATTAAATCTGATAGTTATAAGTATGTACTTATTTAATTTGAATCTACTTGAATCTTGGTCTAAGAGTTCCTATACTAATGAAAGAAAGTTATAGACTGCCTGACAGTCGCTGTCACTTCTTTTCAATCGAGACTTCGAGACTCGGGAAAATACTGAAAATAATAAAACGTATTATTAATATACGCAAACGTATTTTAATGGTATCTTGCGGCATCCTTGAAAATAAACGCCAGCTACGAACACTCAAGTGAACCCCCATTTATCTACGTCATGGAATTGAAAAAAAGTGTTTTTTAATTGAAGAGAGTTAAGTTGATTGGGCAATAGTTTACGAATCGCAAAAGTACTTGATGATCATAATAATAATTTCCCTAGAATCATCATCATCATCATAATTTATCTTTGTTTCCTCTGAATATCCTCTGAATGTTTTTGTCGTCGTTGTACATTTTTGCGCTCCGTGTGTAAAAAAACACGTATAAATATCGTTCCACAATGTTGTAATCAAGTTCCAGAATGTTGTAACAAAAGTTTTGTTTTTATTACTCATTTCTACTTTAAATTATCAAATTCTCTCTTTTTTTCAAAAAATGATTATTTACTTACATATTTGTAGTTAAAATCCTCTTTGTGTTTGTGCTGTACAAGTGAAAACTATAGAATTATTGTTTTTATTGGATATTATCAAAAGTTACTTTACTTGTGGAATGAGACTTTGTAACAAAAACAATAATTTGTGTATTTTCCAGATTTAGACAAAGCAAAGTCGTCGTCAATCAACAACAAAAAACATACTTATCTACTGTGGATATAGATAGACCTTATTATTCTTTTCAATTTGGAAATCGTCACTTTCTTGAGGAATTCTCATCATGAATGAGAATTTGAGCTTCTCCATAAACTTTTATTATAAAATACGGAAGGGAGATTCAGTTTTATCTTTTCATCTTTTATCGTTTTGATTCGGAGCTCTCCAGAATTGAAAAACTGGGTTATTTATGACCAGAATGCCTGATCATCACTCCCCTGATGAAGGGGAAAATATCAAAAAAGTGTACAAGTAAGAAAAGACATTATAAAGATAATTTTGTAATTACTTGAATGTTTAATATTTTCTTGCATCATATTATATTTCATTCACTATATTTTTTATTTACACACAGGGAGATCACAGATGTTAATACCCAAATTGAATATTTATCGACAAAATGTCGTAACATCCCGGATTTATTCTCGTCAGAATTACTGGACAAGAGAGCTAGACTCCGTGATATTTGTGTAAATACACTTTTGGAATTTCCAAAAACTCATGGACGGATTGTTCGTGAGAAGCTTTGGCGTCATGTATATTACGATGTCATCGGTCGAGCAAGACGACTTCAACGAGTACGAATACTATAAATTATTTATTGGTTTAATGAGCATATAGGAATAATTATAATAATATGATAATAAAATAATAATATTTTTGAATTCATATGTTACATAAAATGTATGTTTTTTTTTAAACAGGACAAGGAATGGAATGGTGTACCATTGGCCTTTATCTCGCAATATATTTTAAATGGTGTGGGTCATCTCAATATTGTTCTAATGAAATTAGCCGAACTCCCGGATTTTATGCAGTCAAAATTTCCTTTTAAACCCAATGGAATCGACAACATCATGGTTACTCAACTATATTCTTCACTTCAAATGACAGATCCTAATCTAGGTATTTATATGTATATCTATTTACTATTTATGTATAAGAAAGGAAATTGAATGAGTTCTACAGTATATACGTTTTTCTATATGTGAAATCGTTCTTTTTTTAATGCGATTTTTAGGTGAACCTCCAAAATGGCTTGTGGAACTCATTTATTTTATTTTCATTAATCTTGGGGATCTATACCGGTATTTAACGGACTTTTACGCTAAATGTGATCAAGATGAATCGAACGTTTTCTTTAATAGAGCAAAAGATTACTACTCACAAGTAAGTGGAATATTATTTTGTATTCTTGAAAAACAATACATGTACATAATGTACTGTACATTGTATTTATATTTATTTATTTATACCATTCTCATTGTCCAAAGACAATTACAAAGTTGTAATTTGTAACCTTCACATTTTTCTTAGGCCTTTGTACTCCACCCGGAATCTGGGCTTGCACCAAATCAAGTTGGAAATTTAAGTGTGAAACTTAATGGAGGAGTTGATACTACATATTACATGCTGCATAGGTACAATTGGAATTTTTTAATAGTAATTATACATGCATTTATATAATGCATTTGTACAAGTGAAAGTTTTACATTTGTCTTTTTTTTTGTTTATGTATAGTATGTTATCAAAAGAAGCGTATGATGGTGCTCGCACTAATTTGAAACATCATTTGAGTCACGTCTTGGTAAAATTTGCAACTCTACCTGCAACCATGGAGGCAAAACCCATGGAAGTCTTTTGTAACAGTTTCTTGACGCAAATTCACAACTTTTTGTATGAGACTGTCAATATGACTTACTTTGGGAAGGTATGTCGAAACGAATAAAATTGTAACGAATGGAAATGAATATTGATGACAACTTTGATTATACATTTTAATGTATTGTGTAAAGTATGATAGTATTATTGCTTTTATTTGTGTTTGACAGAGTATATCTGATTTGATGAACAATTTTCAAGAACGTCTAGCAACGTATGATCCAGACTTGGACGAAAGTCTTCTATTCCGTATTTCGTCTATTTGTGTATTGACATTTTGGCAACTTCAAGCTCAGAGTAAGTTCAAATATCAAAAATGTTTTTACATTCCTATATATTGATCATATATTTAACCCAAAATAATTTGATATTAATTTTATTATCCTTATGTTATTTTTTTAGACTCGCCTAATGTTTCATTGGCAGTTGCTCTTGCGACAGCAATGTTCTCGCAACTTATAACACAACTTGGCATGATTCTAGAACAACACAGTCATCTTCAAAAGGAATTAGAGCCCATCTCTCCATCCCCAACTTCTTGTTCTTTGATTGCACCGCTCAATGGGAACGATAGTGAAGATGTAAAGGATCAATCTGATTTAAGTTTTAAAATATCCAATTTAAAATTTGATGTGGAAGATACAAATTCTATAAAAGATGAAAATGAACAGAAAAATATTAGCAATAACAACAACAAAAACCAACATTTGGAAAAGTCAATGAAACGAAAGAAAAGGAACTTTCTAGCGCGGAGAAGACGTCGTGCTTGTAATAATATGAACGGAGGCATGTCTGACTCAGATGATGATGATGATGACGAATGTCAGGATTCGGAGGGAAGCTATGGAGATGTATCAGAAGACAAGCAACATTCAGATAATGATGAACATTTTTACACAACAGATGAAGAAACGTCGGATTCTGAAGAAGAAGAAGAGAGTGACTCGGATGAAAATGAGAATGGGGAACTGGTGGATAAATCATCAGGGAGTGGTGATATTCCACTGAAACATGAAATTCCTGCTTTCAATTCCGCATCGTCATCCAACTGTCAGTCTGATATAAGTGGGAACTCCGTTCATTTGAACAATACTGAAAAAAGAATCCCTTGTGAAGAACCACCAATGTTGGAATTTGAGTCGGAAAAGAATTCAAGATCAAACGAGTCGAATGAAGATGTTGAAATTGAACCTTCCGCTGATGTTCCTTGCTCTGAAAGATTTGTTATTGGAGAAGATGATATGCAGAAATGCTGGTCACAGTTGGAACCTTTATTGGTGGCCATGCTTCCTTTTGTTCGATGGCTACAAATTTCACCAGAGATTAAAGAAGCGTTCTCAGCTAATTGTGGAAAGAAATATGTTTCCAAAATGTGTGACATGTTTAATCTTTTGGGTTCACAAAATTGGGCTAAAGTTTTTAGCGATGTGGACGGGAAACTAAAGGAAGATTGGAAATTACTCGAAAAAGGCTCACAATCACACAAGGAAATACAATTATTTCAATTTCAATTGCCAGAAGACCGATCAATGCTTGGAATAACACATTATGAACGTTTTGTGAAGGATTCTGATACTGGACTAAATTTGAACAAGAATGAATTGGTAAGCTATAAAAAATAAAAAAATAATACTAAATTACTAAATTCTAAATTAATATTATTTAATTATTTAATATGGACATTATTCATGTTTTAGTAGAGACTTGAATGTGTGCAATGATTATAAGTTTTATAAAAACAAATGTACAATTCGACTCAATTCGTTAATTTTATTTGTTCCTTTTTATTTTTTTACAGCTTGTAGCAAGAATTGCTCGCATTCTTTCTTTTGGTCACTATCTAGTGGAAACAAAAGGGTTTTCCATGATTTACGACACGGATGAAAAACTTTTTGTGTTGGCTACACCAAAGGTTATTGAAAGACGAGATCGGGATAAAAAGCTTCAAAAACTTATGGATGACTTTCATTCTAAACCTGTAAGTATAATAGCTCAAAGTACAACGTAAAATAATTAATAGGTATTGAGTATTGATATTATTTGTATTTGACAATGTTGTGTATTTTTTTTCGGATTAATTAAGGGTGGAGATGCCCTTACTAATTTGTACAAAGCCTCTGGGGAAACGTACAATCAGAAAAATCGTCGAGGGAAAGGACGTCAACGAAATGGTCGAGGAGGTCGCGAAAGGCGGAGAAGGCGCGGGAATAATGATGATCGAAATAATGGTCATGATCGAGATCGTAGTAAAAGTTCATCAAAGATTGTCTTTGTTGTCGTGGATTTGCCTGCCGTGTTGTATAATCTAAATAATCTGAAGAAAATGGCAAACAAAAGGAGATTTGTTGTCGTTCTGCCGAAGCCTGGTGAGTATAGTTTTGATGTCAAAAATTTGGTTTAAAGCAACAAAGAACTTAAAATGATTTAGTTTAAATAATTATAATATTGACGTGTTCTTTTAGTATGGAAAACCATTGATGAAATGAAAGAGACGGCGGAAGAAGGAGCAGAGGAAGCACGGATTGCATCTGAATGGTTGGAGAAATGTTCGCAGAGTGGGCATCGGGGCGTCAGATGTTTACGGGATCATGAACGATCTCACATTGACTATGAGTATCCGAAATTCATTGACCAACAAACTTCGTACGTATTTTTTAAATAGTACTTCAAAAATAATAAAATAGTGAGTTGATAACAATTAATAAAATTAATTATTATTACATTGAACTTATTAGAGACTTCTTTCTCATGATGGAGACTTGTAAATATTTGCTCACCTACTACGACGCGGAAGATAAATCTGCACGAAAATTCTTTGGTGATCTTCGTGACAAATTTCGTGTCATTTACCTGTCGGGTTATACGGACTTGTTAACTCCTTTGGGAGGTGCTCGGGAATTCAATCCTATTGGAATTGCTCGTATTGTTGGTAAGGAACTAACTTTATTATTATTAGTATAACTTGTAGGAAGTATTTGCTTAATATTTAATTTTTTTTAACTTTTACTATTTACAAGAATTTTTTTTTTTCAGTAAGTATATATTATCATTATTTGACTCTCAACGCTATTTTACTTTGATTTAATAGGAACGTTTGTTGACATTGTAACATCATATCCTCCTGGCTGTGGGCGTAGAAGTGGAAAGTGGAAATCTCTTAAAAGTAATGGCTAAAAGGAGAAATTATCATCTTAGATGAGATGGGATACTTAAATTGAAAAAATGGTTTCCTCAAGTATTAAGGAAACGTAGTTTCCTGCTTTCTCTATCTTTGAAAGAATACAGTAAGAGTATCGACGACACATGAACATTTTCTCAAATGTTACATGTAACCTGAAGTGATGGCAGAAACCCAACACAACAGGAAAACAATATGAAATCAAATTCAGCTGACATCAAAGAATTAATAGAACTAAATATTCTAAATCGAAGATAAGAAAAAAATTATGTCTGAAAACATCGTCATAATGGAAAAAACCCAGGAATCATTTGTTCGCGTGGGAGAGTTGAAAATACAAGTCATTAATGATCTAAATACACATGATTCACATCTGTTGATCATGACTATTCAGCTCTTTCCATCGTTAAGCTAAATTCATACAGGGAATTCCGCTTAACTCTACGACGGCTTTGTCAAAAAAAACTAATCTTCCATAGTCTATTGTATTATTACTTGATTATTGATTGGGTGATTAAGAATAAGTCGTAGTCATCATCATTTATTATAAAAATCTGATTGCATATTATTTTTAAAAAATATATATATCTCCATGCTTTGTGGAAAAAAATAATATAAAATATAACATCTTATTGTATAACCAAAAAAAAAAGAAAAAAAAGCAACAACAACAGCCTTCCACTTTACTTTTCAAATATTGTTATTATATTATGAAATGATACTTGATTTTCCGATTCCTCTTCATTTCCCGAGTATTTCCATTCCTTTGACTTTCTGATGAATAGTCCGTGTACACTGTACAAGAAAGAGGGAAAGTAGAAATTGAAATCCGTCAAAAACTGAAAATTGTATAAATGAATGATGAAATAATAAGAATGTTGGCATCCTGAAAATCACAATAATAGTATTGGACTCGTCGACAGAAATCCTAAAAAGAAATTTTAAAATATCCAATGTACATATTGTAGACAAAAACTGTACCCTATATAATATAGGTATCTAAGTAACTTTAATCTTGAGTCTCCAGTTGCTCCTAAAGTACTTGATTGAAACGTTTATAGGTATCCCCTATAAGTACAATATCTACAAATATGTAGCCATAACTGTAATTAAATATGTACACTGAGAAATTCATTTCCAATCTGCAATAATTCGGTTGCTTACAATCCTACAAGGTATACTAAAATATACCTACTTATGATTTGCCGATTAAATATAAATATAAATTTCACAACTAGGAGAGACTTTTTGTTTACTCGTTTTGTCCTGCATCTGCATACGTTATAGGAATTAGTAAAATGAATTGTAAGAAAAAACAACATTTATAATTTGCTTTTAAAATATGTAGTAATATTGAGTACAAAATAAAAAACACTATATTTCATACCTATACCTATTCTCGGATAGGTAGGTAGTTCTTCAATTTTATCCTTTACAATTTTAAACAGATTTTAAACGAGACAGAGAAATGTGAAGTAGACTGATTGTAATCTACTACTCGAATGTAAAATCCTCGAGCCGTCAAGGTTATGTTGTGCAATTAGTATTGTACTTAAACGAATGTATATTATGAATTTTGGTCCTGAAATTGTTGAAAAATTGACGTGCAACAACAAACAAGTTAGCATAGACTCTTTCTTTTTTTTAAAACAAAAAAAATCTTCATAAACAATCACATTTGAAAATTTGGAATCTCGAAAAGCATTTTTAAATATGTAGTAATTTCTATTAAGTTTTTAATTTTGTCTGGGCATTTAATACATATTGTCTGTCTGGTCAAATGACTTGTGTTGTACATTTTTATGAAGATGCAAATGTAAATTTTCCCTCAATGTTTTAATTCGTGAACATAAGTATATAGTAGCCGTATATTTTATGTTGTATTTTACTCACACAAAATGCTGTACAATCCATCCCAACCTCTGTTTCGGTGATAACTCTTTGCTATTATTTTGAAATGATTTTAAATATATACCTCATATGAAACAAAAGGAAATGTATTGGAAAAAAATTGTCTCAAATAAATAAATAAATGTAGTAATGCAAATTCCTTGCAGATAATTTGCATTTATTTTTTGAAATGTGAACAATGCAACTACAGTTACAAATTTCATTGCAAGTCTTCTGATGACTGACTAATTAAACTATAATGATATTATAGTATAATCCAGAATTATCTTTACTATTTACTTTTTCACAAAATATGTATGCATCCAAATGATCTAGAGCTCTGTGACTTGGTTGGTTACTAAATTAAAGACAAACAAGAACGTGTTCAGAGACATGACCTTTCATACAGAAATAGGTGGAAGGAAATGTAAATGATGCGACTGAGGAAAGGGCACGAAGTGAAAGTACAACAGGAGGGGAGAAAAAGATGATGAAAAGACTATACGTGAAGGAAGAGAGAGAAAGGGGAAGAATGTGCGAAGAAACAAGTAAATTTTAGATTCGAGGTTCGAGGCCCAAGGGAGAACAAGTGGAAACTTGAAAACAGATTCCGACCGAGAGAGACTCTCCAATACCGGCACCGAGGCTCCTATATAATGTACCGGTCCCAACTATGTATACAAGTGTATGTAGGTATATAAAATATTTTGAGTCAACAAAGGTTTATCTCGTTGTATAAACAAGAATTGGTTTTCACTAGCCAAAGTCAAAGACGTCATCATCTAGTTGAATAAAGAAACGAGAGGGACTTCCCGTTGTCTTCTTCTCTGTTCCTTCCTCTTTGTTCAACTCCCAGAGCAAGTCAAACTGTGAAAACTCAATGTCCTCGTCTTTGCCTTTCCTGATCGTTGAGTCGAGTCGAGTTGGATAGAAAAATATATATACTCGTAGTCTTTGGTTTACTTTACCTTTGCAACCTAAACTCGTACCTTCTCTCCAATGGCTCCCTAAATATCTGTATAGAAATGAGAGAAATCCCCATGATTTCCAATCGGAATTGGATTTCAAGTATAAAAAGCTAGAGCGTGTTAAAAAAAATTTCTTGTTTCTCTGGAACTCATAGCGGGTAACGGCATATTTCCCTGAGACAACGTGGAGAAATCGTTTAATCATCATGACCCTCATAAAATTTTCCGTACGTCGAGCACGTTCTGTTGGAACACAGACGTAAGACATGAGGATTTTTTCACAAGCGTTTACAATACACAAAAATGTATTTACAACTTACAGCATCACCATTAAACTTTCTCTCTGCCGAGCATACAAATTAAATTTAATAATCCTTGGCCTACTCCTAACTTCAGAACCCAATTTTTTTCTTTTTATGTTTCTCCCCTAATGGCCAGTAATAATGCAGAATAATATTGCTCCTCTGTCAATAAGAATATGGAAATGAAACCCAGTCCATACTACTTTCTCTTGTCATTGTCCTTGTCCCCCCCCCCCCCCCAAAAAAAAATAGGACTCATTTCAGGGAAAACGAGGAGGAAGTAAATGGGAAATGGAAAGCACATTTGTGATTTCTAGTCAATGGAAACATTCATGTAGAAATGTTGGATAAAAATAAAACAAAATGTGTTATAGATAAACGTCCTTCATCTTCCATCTTGAAAATTCCAAAATGGAATAGGAAATCCACAAAGAAATCCTAAGATGAAGGATTTACTCTGCTCTGTATTTTCTCTGGGAAGGGGAAACCAAGATGGAGATTATGAGTTGAATAAAAATAAATTGTACTGGGATGCAGTTGCCAAAACCAAAGGTTTATATCCCGATATAATGTAATGTAGTATAATGTAATGCAAGGCAAGGCAAGGGGGAAGGGAATGCAATGCATTCCAAAAAATCTCCACTTGAACTTTACGAGTATCCACACACATCCACATGATGACAGAAACACAACTAGAACTTTTTGAAACTGGAGTACATTTACAGATATATAGTCTATGTGTGTTCCATGCATAAAAGATTCTTTCTCCACATATACATAAATACACATGGAGAAAGAGTTACATACAGTATGTTGAAGGCAAGTACATAGTGCATGACTTAGTGAGTGCATGTGTAGACGGTAGACAGATACAAAATCCAAAGAAAAGAAAGAGAGAGACAGACAGAGAGAAAGCGAGTTGTATTTTTCTGCTCAACTCCAATAACTTGTATTATATGATATGGTCGGATTACAACTACAACTGCAACCACTACTACATGGAATAAGAAGAACATACTGCGACTATATGTAAGGATATTTTGACTGTGGATGTATCTACAATAATAATGACTGTGAAACCGTAACCGAAAGGAAAGGAGTCCCATCACATCATTGCTGTGAAACTTGGCTTCGAGTTGAACTCTCTCTCTCTCTCTCTCTCTCTCTCTCTCTTTCTCTCTCGCTTTCTGTATTCCAAACCAATTCATGTTGTATCAATGTAAAAGTTACTTTTACCATTTTACTTGCAATCCTTTCTCCCCACCCAGTCGTGCACTGAATATCTATTGTGATAAATGGATTTTCCTTTCCCTATATTTCCTATGCACATATGTATAGGTATGTGTATGCATCTGCTCCATTTTTTACCCATATGTAGTCCAACTTGTACACACACAGAGAGAGAGAGAGACGAGGCAAAAAAATCCAAAAAAAGAGAGAAAAAAAATGAGAGAATGAGGAAACTAAACCAAGCGTGAAGCCTTTCATAGCAGTTCCCCACAACCCACACTCTTTTTCTTCTTCTTCTCCTTCATTCATGTTCCAGTTCACATTTTGTGACTCGAGCTCGAGAGATATCTTTTCTCGTTATTATTATTTATTGTATTTGTGAAATCAACTCAACCGTCATCAGTCTAAAAAGTACAAAAGTACTCAATTCAAACTCGATATGGATTCTTCATTGAAATAATTCTGGTTTTAATTTCAAAATTTTCTCAACAAAAAAATAAAACAGGAAAACATCTGCACTACATATAAAAATAATGAACACGCTAATGCAAAAGTAATGCTGGTTTAACTGAAAACTCTGTAGAAAAGAAATGAAAAACTTTCATTGGGCTTTGCTTTCTCTCTTTCTCTGACTGCTTTCACTTTTCTTTGGTTGACAAATAGATGGCGAACACTGTCCAGGATTTTCAAATCCTTTTCATATGTTTTTTTCGCTTGTGACTTCTTCTTTACCTTAGGGACTGTTCAACAATGGATTCCGAATTTAGAGGGGGGAGGGGGGTTGCCGATTTCGGACACTCCATTTGCGTATACATTAGCGTACATATGTATTTTGCGGACAGAGGGGGGAGGGGGGTAAAAAACCGTTGTTTCTCGGATTCCATTGTTGTACAGCCCCTTACAGACGATTGATAATCCAAACGATATTTAAACTTTTCATTGTTCAATTGTAATTGTAATACATAATGAATGAATGGGATTTACATTTGACTACAATACAATTGTAATTATAATGAGAGCGTTCAAGCTCAAACTATGAATGATTAATGCATTCGTTTTTTCTCTCTCGTTACCAACTCAGAAATCTTAGTGAATGGTTGAAATCGAAATCTGATTAGACTGCTACATAAGTAAAAGGAGAGAGAGTGAGAGAGTGAGAGAGCGAGCAAGAAGAAGAGTTTTGGATATTTTACTACGGATATTATGGAAAGTGGAGACGAGGAAGAAGATGAAGAAGAAGAATGAGAAGGGTGTTGTAATTATGCCCGAGTCGTCTTCTCTACAGCCGTAACCGTAATAATATGAATACTCGTGTTGTAGTTGTATTTAAAGAGTCGCTTTCAGAGCGGTTGATTTGCATAAATTCGTGGTAGTTTGGTGGCAAAGATTGAGGTTAACGAGCTGACTTGAATAAATTAGAGTTGGTGTGTGAAGTTTTCCAGCATCACACACACATCCAGTTTCTCTCTCTCTCTCTCTCTCTCTCTCCTTCTCTTTTCCTCCTAATGTCATTTCTCGTCGAAACAGATGTGTATGCACGTAGTTACTACGAGTGTGAGTGTACGAGGTGACGATGTGGCAAAGTCTAGTCATAGAGTCATCAACCCACGCACCAGAATAAAACTGCAAATAAAGATCACGCTAAAGTCATCCCATTTTCAAACATGACTTCTCTCTCTCTGGAATCCACAGTCTGGATATTGCTATTGCTATATGACTATTCTCTTTTACTTTTACTGCCCATCTTATAGTTTTACACTTGCACTCCTGCCAAAAGGTTATTACTCAACTACTGCAACTACAACTACACACAACCATCAACAATAACGAATAACGTTTGTCTCATCAGAATAGAAGAAGCATCAGCTGGATTTTTTTTGAGTCTCAAATTAACGCATTTTAATTTTCAAATGTACTTATGTATTACTTTGCCTTTGAATAATGCTAACTCTGTAATCTGTAATGACTTCATTTACCTATGTATACTCTTTACGGTTTTTAAGGATTTGTTTCGGGTGATGGAAAGCGGGGAAACCATGATGAAACAACCAAAAAAAAGTGGTTTCCATTCATCCTTCTATTCTATTCTATCGGTTTCTATTTTCTGTTTCTGTAATGAAAAAACTTTGAGAGAAATCCTATGCACGTCTGGGGATTTCGTAATAAGAAATTCAGATTCAGATTCAGCTAGTGTGTGTATCGTCGCGGTTTGATGCACTTGGGTAAGTGTGTGTATATTACAATCTATATCTACACAGATATATGTACATTTACTCAATACAGAAACTACAGATACACAATAGACAAGTCTAAAGAATGGAATGGAACGAGAATTTGAATACGGAATACTCCAAAGGAGTTGGTGCATGACTTGACTCTGATAATTAGGAGGTGCAATGCACGTCGTCATCTCCATCTCGGTCTCTTTAGTTCCTCCTCTCCATCTCCATCTCTCTCTCTCTTGCTGGCTGTATGGATTACCCATGATGGTTGCTGTTACTGGTTTCGGATTGAGGATGGGAAGCAAGCTTCAAGCTAGATTATGTCTTTTCTTTTCCCCGTCGCTTTTTTTCTCTCTATCTCTCTCTCTCTTTCTTTCTGAGTTTTTCTATCACCCACATTCACACTCACACTCACACACACACACACAACTCCTCGTCATCACGATTGAGTTTCTCAGTCTCATCATCCTTCCAAGAAATATCCCACCGAGTTCCCATTCACAGTCTAAAAACAAAAACAAATCCATCTGTACAGGATGAACGCTGCTCTATTTCGTTCCACACTTGTACGTACACACTTTATTCTCAGATATTGTAGATGGGAATATGATCATTGGCTAGCTATAGGGATATTCCCATTACCTTACTTGATGTGGAAATAAAGTGGTTTTGTGGAATAATTGATTGGGTTTTCTCGGTTTACTTTAATAGGAATAAAATGTGCGACTGCACTCATAGAAGGATAGAATTGTAATGTTACAAAAAGGATGCTTCCTTTCTCCTTTGAGTCTGGGGACTCAGAAAGATTCAGGAATGCGAGAAAAAAGAGAAGGGAGGTGGAATGTAATAGTTGACAACTCCAACGGTCACTTCACACCTTTTTTAGATTTATTTTAAGTAGTCGAAGTTGAGTTTCATTGGAAACTCAACTTCATTTCTATACAGAATTAACATGTCAATCCCTCAACATGTCAGAATTAACATGTCAATCCCTCAACATGTGAGGGATTCTAAGTAATATTTATGTGATATATTGTAAATGTTTAGTATTTTGTTAATAAGTTGGAGTCCGGGCGCGGACTCCTCACTTATATGAATTAAAGTATTGTATTGTATTGCATTATATTTGATTATATGTATGATGGTATTTCCGAAGGAACAGATATACAGACACAGATATTATGAGGGAAATCAAGTAAACAGATCATTAATATTAATATTGTTTTTACGCAAGAAAGAATGTCATAATCCATAATAATAATAATAATTATTATTATTATTATTATTATTATTATCAACTTGGAAGTTTTGAAGGCTGACTTGAATGGCAATCCGGATCAAATGGAATATACGATACTAGTATGATGAAGAGTAGGGATCTGCATGGGAGTGTGTTTTGTGTATTTGTTTTGTGTCATGTGTGAAAACTGTGTTCACCTAGAGAGAGAGAGACAGACAGACAGAGAGAGACCGGAAAATGCGGGTAGTAAAACTGGAACTCAACTCTCAACTACCTAGAAGAGTTTTTAGTTTGAGCGTCTGGAACTGGAAATGGTGGAGTTGTTGAAGATATCAGCATTTGATGTTGGTGAGGATGTCAATACGATGGGACGGTGGAAGGAAAAGAGATGGAGAGAGAGAGAGAATGGAGAAATGGAAGGAAAGGAGGAAAGAGACAGACAGAGAGAGAGAGAGAGAGAGAGAGATGGTCCCATGAGAGTATTCTCTTTCACTGCCTCCATTTGTGTGCACACTTGAGATCCTTTTTTATTGGCAACTATACGACAACTCTAATATACTCTTTCAGTCTTCAATATAAGAACCTTTTTATCATCTGCAACCAAGCACAAAAAAAACCTGTACATCCATCTCCATTCTGGGAACAGTGAATACATATACATATACAGGAATAGTCCAAATCTTCTTGTTCAAATTCAAATGAGAATACTGAAATACTGATAAAACAAGAGCAACAAAAAACAACAATCAGGAGAGAAAAATGAGTTCCCTTTTTCATTTTTTTTTTCCTCGGTACTCCAGAGGGGAAAAATGGAACAAAAAAACAAGACAAACGAAATCAAAAACAGAGAAATGTAACAAAAGAGTAACGTTTTGCAAATGTCCTTTGTTCTCGAATGTCTCCTGCCTCCACCCACACTCACATTCTCATTCTTGTTCACACTCACACTCATGACAAGAGAACAAACGGAACAAACGAAAGGAAACGACAGAGAGATCCAAACAAAAAAACAAACAGAAATGTAAATAAAATCCTTCTTTTTTGCATTCAATTTTGCATCTGCATATTCTGTATCCAACAAGAAAAAACTGGAGTCAAGCAGATGGAGATGGAGACGCAACATGAAATCATTCAGTTTTGAGTACAAATTAAGGTGTAAAAGATGACGCGACAAAGAAAAATGTTGTACGCACAGAGTGTACAGACAGGCAAAGCAGTATAAAACCATTTACATCGTACATATTTTAATTGGAAAATTGGCACAACTCGAGTGTCTCGAGTACTTTTATATTATTATGGGTTGTTCCATATTACTCGGAAAATGTGTAGACTTTTTTTGTTTCTTTTCCTTTTCCTTATGGTGAGAGAGGAGTCTCTGCACGTGGAAAAGAAAAAAGCGAGTCAAGATTGATGAGCTTTGTGGTGAAATAAATATATGATTACGATGGAGAATGGAGAGAGAAGAGTTAATATTTATGGCGTGACAAACATTTGTGTACAGGCAGAGAGCAACTGAATCAAGGAGAATAGTCAAAAGAGAAAAGATTGCTCCCTCTTTGCCAGTAGCAAATGGCAACTGGCGAATCTCTCTCTTCCTCTTTATTCACCATCACCATCACCACCCAACATTCACCATTCACCATTCAACTCAACTCGTCCCGCCTTTGTATTATGTCTCGGTATTTATTTACATTTTAAGGAGTCAGAGCGAAAAATTGCTCGTCTTTCTCTGTCTCTTTCTCTCTCTCTCTCTCTATTTTACCCTAAAGTCCCAATTCTCTCCACTTTACATCAAACACCATCCCCTCACCGTTTTCTTCTTATTCTTCTCCCACGACTATTTTTTGGTGGAATCCTAAAGTTTTATTTAACGCCTGGATGGAATTCTCAATTCTCGGCTTACGCCGATTGAAAATTTATGAGATTTCCTCCCACGTTCCCAATTCCAATTCCAATTCTAACTCCAACTCCAACTCCAACTTGAACCGGGAATAGAGATCTGTTGGAAAGGTTCCTCCTCATCTACATCTACATGATCTTTGACATCCACACCAAAACAAAATATCATGCTGGAAATCCCTCTACTAATTCCAACCCTTATTGAAATGAAAGAGAATTTCCGTAATCCGTAATTTCTAATTGGCTCTGTTGAATGTTGAGAGAGAGAGAGAGAGAGTTATTATTAAGGAATTGGTTCTGATTGAAACATGAAAGTCGTCATGAAGAAGAGATGATGATGAGAGAGTCATAAAAGAAATCACATTTCCCCCTCGTAATCCCATAGATAAGTAGTACAAATGTTTTTGAAGGAAGGAAAGGAGGATTTGTGGATAGACAGATTTGAAAATTGGCTCACTTAAGATGGATCATAATGGGGAGAGAGAGAGAGAGAGTAGAGATTTGAGAAAGAAAGAAAGAGAGAGAGAGAATGAGGTCGAGTTTGCTATCGCTATCTCTATATGATTTACAAGTGAAATTACATTTTATGATGGCAGTTTTGTATATGTTGAGTTTTTTTTTCGTTTTTCCTGTGGAGGATGTTGTTGATGAGGAGATGGAGATGGAGAAGGAAGAAGGAAGAAGGAGGAGAAACGGAGAAACGGAGGATGGAGGAGTCTAATGCCACGGTTGAGAGATCAAAGGACGGAATTCAAATCAAATGAAAAGTGGAAGACGAGAAACGAGAAACGAAACGACGAACTAGTGAAGAAGGATGAAGGACTGAAGGAACTTTGATTAAGCGAAAGGAATAACCTTGACTAAATATAACAACTTTTATTTCAAAGCTCGTGTAGGGAAAGTAGGGAAATAGAAATAGAAAAAGAAAGAGAAAGAGGAATGCAGATAGGAAAACTCAGGCTACAGCTCTTCTTGTACAAGTAAAAGTTTTAAAGGGGGAAAGTTAAAGAGTTAAGAGAGAGAGAGAAAGAGAGTGAGAGAGAGAGAGACGAACGGAACCACGTCACATGAAACTGTCTACGACCTAAAAAAAATGTCATGTCCATGTCTCTCTTTCTCCCTCTGTCTCTCTCTCTCTCGCTCTTCTCACAATTCCTGAATTATCGATCCACATTTTGTTTCCTTCCTCCTTTCTTTCTTTCTTTCTTTCTTTATTTCTTTCTCTCTGTCCCTATTTTTCCCCCTTAACTAAAACTCAAGTTTTTCTTCCCCTTCCTCTTTCTCGTCTCCTTTCCGTTCTTTTTTTCCGTCGCCTTCTGTCTCCCCAGATGATTTGGATTCCAAGTCGGATTCAAATTCGAATTTTGATTTTGATTTAGATTTTTTTTTTTACTTTGACTATTCTCCACGAATTTTTCCATTCTCTACTCGGATTCCCCCTTTTTTCTCCAGTCTTCTTTTCATATGGAGACGAGGAAATGTTCCCCAGTCTCAACTCAACTCAACTCTCAAATGAACAGAACTCTGAATGAGTTGACATGTTGAACAGAGGAGAGAGGAAGGGGAAAGCCAGTAGACGACGACGACTCCACAACACTTTCACTTTGAATTCAGAGAGGATGAAGATCAAAACCCAAAAGGAGAAGGAAAAGTAGAGAAATCATATGGAGAACGTCTTGAGAAAAGGAAAGTGAAATAAAGAATAAATGTTCTCATCGTCGTCCTCGTGCTAACTCTAACGCTAACAGAAAGGGCTTCACATGCGAGCACATATAGTCGACAGTGAGTTTACCTAAGAGCTAGTTAAGAGTTAAGAGCCAGGGGGGGAGAGAAAACCCGTTGCTCTCTCTCTCCCTCTCTCTTTCCCTCTCTCTTCACATCCACACTCTACAATTCATCCATATACACAAGAGTATTTATGCAGAAATGCAAGAAGAAGACTGGAAAAAACGAAGTAATCATTTTATATGTATAAAAAGTACTTGAGTGTACTGGGAAATGATGAGAGGAAGGAGATGGAGACGAGAAAAAGAAAAGGAAGAAGAAAAAGAAGAAGAAGACGAAGAAGAAGACGAGGGAAAGTCAAGTCAGTCAGTCAACTTGTTCGCAAAAGAATTGTGTAGTCAAGTGTGCCACGGAAAAATTAACTCTTTACCATCTTTCTCTCTCGCTTTCTCTCGTTCTCTGCATATTTCTTTTTGGAAATCTCCTCCGAAATTGCATTTTGGTGTAGCCTTATTATGCTGTAAATGTCGTCAACTGTCGACGAGATACTCAAACTTCCTTTTCACATCATTCATTCACTTTCCATTCCACTCTTTATATATATCGTCTTATTACTCCTTTCCCCACTTACATTTCACAAGCTGTGCCGAGCACACTTCCTCATCTCTCATTTCCCCCCTCTTCTTCTTCTTCTTCTTCTGCTCCTTCTTTTTTTTTTTTCTCTTGTGGATTTCATTCACAGCTCTCTCTCTCTTTCTCTCTCGCCCTTCTTTTTTTCTCTTTCTCTTCCACTTGACAAACAGTGTTTTTTCCCTTTCACTCCTTCTCCTGCATATTTTATCTAAACCAAACGAAACCACTAACTACACACTCAACTCTTTTGTCACCATTTAATTACACACAGACACAGATTCTCTGTACAAAAAAAAATACATACTCGAAACATATCATTTGAGATTTGAGATTCCCGAGAAAAAGTAAAAGAAAATATGTAATTCAATTACATCCAGCTTTCTCCCTCCTGGAAATGAAAATGAAAATGTACTCATGGATAAAAAATCCAGTGCGGATTTTTTGAATTGCAATCGACATACTACAAAATTTGGAGGATCTTGTATTTGCATTTGTATTGTGAGCAATTGATCACATTTATTGAAGAATTAAAAAAGGTTCCCATGTAAATATAGACATGTTGGTAATAGTAATAGTAATATAGTAATAATTAATGAGGCTGAGGAACCCAGAAGTTTACAATAAAGGACTAATAATCCACACACGCAGACACGCAGCCTGTGCAGATTATTATCATTATTATTACTATTAGGGGAGTCTACTTATCATTTTCCCGCCAAATCGGTGAAAGAGAGAGAGAGAAAGAGAGAGAGACAGCTCTGGATAAAAGTTATGACCATAGCTAATAGTTACATGGTCTATAATTTTGTCATGTCCATGGGTTTGTTCTTGTTCTTGTGTCTGTTTCTGTGTTGGTGTCGTCCGTATGTGGAGACTCGTCCTGGTGTTTGTCGACTCTTGTTTGTTGGGGATGATTGTGATTATGAGATAGAGCGGTGATGGCCGAGTGTATGTAGTATGTATTATGTATATCCCTACCAACAAACAATGTATGCTGCTGAGTGGTTTACAGTTTTATCACTAGACTTTCCCTTCCCTCCCATATAAACATTAACATTAAATTCGTACGGGAGTTGGGAAGTTTTGGCTAAGTAATGACGAGAGCAGCTGACAGCTTAGTGTGTCTTTGTGTAGTTGTGTGTGTGTGTGTTGGGCTGGGGGAAATAAAATATAAAATACCCGTTGTGTGTGTGTGTGTGCGTGTGTTTGTTAAGTCTGTATGTGTTGGAGGGGAGATTCTACTCGTGTTCAACTCTTTTGCTTTAACCGTGACAATGAAAAGGGGCTATGGCTATGACTATGACTATGACATGAGAGGAATAATGTACAATAATATAACATAATATAATACAGACGGCATGATGCATCCATGTGTTGGCTATTATCATAGAATTATGCATGGATGCGTGCTCGAGTGTGTTCTGTTGTCTTCTCCTAGCTTTTTTTTGAGAGTACCTATAGTTGGAGTATCCACTGAAAATGAAAACCGAACTGGTTGATTAGAGATTCCCTCGTGGTACGTACCTCATCTCTCTCTCTCTTTTTCTCTCTCTCGGCTTAATCCTCCAACAATAATTTAGCTTAGACTACGGCCCAGAATTTTACTCGGGCTCTCCAGCTAATGTCCCACTCCCTCTCTCTCACTGCACTCTCTTTCTCTGGCTGTTTTGTGGGCGTATCAATTTTATCATCTTAATCACCATTCAACATTCACGGATGCCCATATTTATCCCATTTCTCATCCTCTTTTCAGCAGTTCCCTCCAAAATCCCCGTCGTGTCTACTCTGTATCACTTTTTTTATAATTTCCTCTAATAATCTTTCAATATCCTTTAGAAGAATATAGTTATCTCTCTCTCCTCTCTCTTTCTCTCTCTGTTTAAAGTGAGAGATCATCAGTAGCTTCATCTACATGGTGCATACCAAATCCCATATCCCAACTTCACTTGAGAAAATCTCATCTTGGATTTTTGTGTGCAAGTTACATCTACATAAATGCAAAGTACTATGGAAAAGTAGCGGTGTCTTCTTCTTCCTCGTCATCGTCATCTTGGTACGCGCATCACGCTAAACTCATTTTCATAATTACCATTTTAGTACAGGGATGAAACAGCTTGGATTTGTTAAATTAATATCACGAGTCAACCCTGATTATGATTATGATTATGATTACATATTCTGGAATTTTGAATCTTGTTTGGTACGATATATCACTTGAATATTAACTCAACCCTTTTGATTTTTCACACTCTCATCAATATTACAGATACAAACGAACATCCAAAAATATACAAATCCCAATCAATATCATATTTTATCACGAAATCATCATTTTTCACTCGTCACTAAGCATTGCGGTTTTGATTTTGTCAAAATGATTTGGATTTGGGGAAACAATGAACAATGAAACAAAAAAAACGTTGACTTTTCATGCCATGTTTTTGTGGTGAGAATTTCCCTAATTAATGGACTCTTTAGGTGAAGGAAATTATGTACTTTACAGATATATAGCTGTAGCCGACTGCTGTCTGTTTGTGTTTGTGTTTGCATAAGCAGCAAATGTGGACTTGTACCTATGCGGATTTGGATTTGGATGTGGATGTGGAGGGAGGGAAGTTGGTTGTTGGTTGTTGGTTGGAGATATGAAAGTGTTGGTGTGAGGCGGGTGGTGTTTCCCCCATTTATTTGACAGAGAAAAGTGTTATTACCATGTCATTTCTCGGGTTGGCATTTAATCTAACCTCTAACATGGCCAGAGTCATGGCTAGCTGCATGTACGATATGTACAAACATAGCGTGAGAGTGGAGTAGAAGAAGCTCAAGTTGAAGTTGAAACGAGAGAGAGAGTGTATGTATGTATGTATATATAAATATGTATGTTGGAGAGAGAGAGAGAGAGAGAGGGGGGATGAGGGAATGAGGGAACGACCAACCGACCCTTGTCACTGTCACGTTTCCGTAATTTGTAATGCTGCTTCAAGCAACTCGTTGTTCGAGTTGGCGTTGGCGTTGGCGTTCGCGTTGGCATTGGCATTGGCATTGGCATTGGATTTGGATTTGGAATTTGGAGGGGGAATTTGGAGAGAGAAAGAGAACTCCCGAGTCAGATCACTTCACCATTCCCCGTTCCGTTCACCATATTGTCGAGTAGGTTTCTTCCGTCCATGTCCATCCGTTGTTCCCCACTCTCTCAATCAACCCCAAAACGAAACGATAATCATAATTCAAAGCGCCCCATTGAGACAAATGAATCCACGTATTGGACCCTACACTGCACGACATACCATCCTCATCCTCATCCTCACTTCCCAAATACTCAAATACTTGTTCATCATAAAAAAAAGTACGGATACGAAACGAAATATCCCCTCTCCCTCGTAATAATAATAATAATAATCTATTTAATGATATATCCGGACCAACTCCCTATAAATTACATATATTTCATCCCAAACACAAACACATATATATGTATGTATATACAAATACAAATATTCAAATTCAAATTCAATGTAACGATAACGATAACCGACGGTAGTGAATCCAACTGATCAAAAATCAGTTGAAATTATCCTCCAACTCACAGCTCACTTTTTTCGTACACAATCCCCATAATTCATCATTCATTATTTTCATTTTCATTGCAAAAATACTATACACAAAACAACATGGAGCTGTATTGTGAACAAAAGAAGTTATGAATATGATTGTGGGATGAATCAACTACTATGAATAGGATGAATACAGAATACATAGATAAAAGGTACACAGCAAAAGAACGAGAGAAAGAGTGTCTCTGATTTTCCCCTCATGTCAGCTGATTAATCCAAGAGTTGGGATGGATTTTGTACGGTAAATGTTTGACTGTAGATTTTAGATGGATGTGAAATGTGAAATGTGGACCGTGGACAGTGTATGGGATTCATGTTCGTTTTCTATGTTCCCCAGTTTGTCCCAACAAAACATGGACAATCTCCGGTGTTTCTCTTTCTCCCCCTTCAAATGTGTGTGTGAGAGAGATGAGAACATAAAGGATGAGAATCTCTGTATCTGTATTTGGTGATTGTGTGTGTGTTTGTGTGTGTGTGTAAACACCGTAGGGGTCACATTACCAATGCAATCCTGAATCCTCTTCCTCTCACCAACCATCGCTTCACCATGTGGACATAATCTGAGGGAGCTTATCCCTCCATCATCTCTTTTCTCCGTTTTCTTCTCCGTTCCGAGTCAGCAGAGAGATTGAGTGAGTGGAGTGAGAGAGGGAGAGAGTGAATGAGGACGAGGGAGTTAAACCTAAACCTATTTAGCTACCATTTACATCCTCATTCTCCATGTCTCTCCCCTTCATCCCAATCTCCGGCTCCTGCTTCCAGCTTACCCATGAATCTGCATATTTATAGTTTATCTTTATACCTATTCAGTCTCCAGTCATAGTCATAGGATTCACTGAGGCAAACTAAACTCTCTCTCTTTCTCTCTCTCTCACTCTCACTCTCACTCTCGCTCTGGGTACTGGACAAATCCGAATCCAAGTCACCCTTTTTTTAAATCTGGTAATGGTAAACTGAAGCTTCTCGCGTCTCTCCTCATCTTCCTCCTGCCCACGAATGGAGCATTACGAAGGGAGAAGAGCGAGTAAATAATCCAATCTGATTAAAAAATTTAATAAGGTCCACCAACGCTGTACGTACGTACTAAATAGACGAGAAGGAAGAGAGTTAGTGATGGGAGACTCCAAAACAATATATAAAATGTGTCTACTCATGGGAACAACATCAACTTCTGTGATGAATCTCTATTCTATTCTCAATTCTCGCCCATCCACTCTGTACAGTTAACTGTCAAAGAGACTCGTCTGCGCAGGCAACCGAGTAACATCGAATTTGAGGAGCTCCGGCTCCATATTATATTAGCACTGAGATTTGTGAATTGTGGTAATTAAGTATTAATTTTAGTAATAATTAAAATTGTATTGTAGTAAGTTAAGATTATA
>JAIUND010001013.1:0-44934 GCA_034699125.1 Gisinianus flammeolus | reverse complement strand
AATTTATATTACATAACACTTTTCTCACACCCACCCTCCCCCTAAAGTGAGTACGTAATAAAAAGTTAGCCCCTAATATGAAAAAATTAAGAACAAATAAGGCTATACATTCCGCAAACATTTTTTATAAATAGAAATTTAGGGAATTTTATTTTATTTTATACTGATATGAGGGGAGCACACAACTGATAATTCGTTTGATTACTGAACTTGTTATTTACATACTATATAGAGACATCATGGTTTAGCCACCAAAATTCCGAATGCAAATGAAACGAAATTGCCAAAGGGGACAATTTTTACAATTCAATATTCAATGTACATTTAGGCAAGAGAACAAACAAAAATTCATTAATTTCAATCATTACGATCAGATCTACATGCGCTTCCTCTCTTTCGTCTTCTTTTCGTAGTTTTAAGTCTATTTTATTAATGGTAGAAAAAAATGTAAGTACGTAGATACGCAAACGCGTAAGATTAAATACGACTATGCTATTATTAAATATACATCTATAATTAATATATATATACTTTTACTTGCGTATTTACAAGTATGGTGTCATAGTGTTGTTGTACAGTAATTCTTATTAATGATAAGTGTTTTAATATATACCTACATTCTGTACTTCAAAACTTGGTAATCATATTCTTATTTTTTTAATACATTATATTTTATACAAAACTTGGAATCGGTCGGTTTTCGGCATTAGTTAATAAATAGAATGAATATATAATCATCACTACCAGTATTTTATATAGAAAAAGGGATAGGAAGTAGTCGTAATCGTAGAAAACAATTATACTTTAAAACGAGGTGGACGATGGCGAGCGGACATGAATGGACATTATTTTACAATATTTCATCCATTTGCATGGTGGTGTCGCTATTATACTGAAGCATAATTTGAAGCGAAGGTCCAATGATAAGATACTGCGGATTAAAACTGTTTACGTTCGGGTCGATTTCAAAAGTAACATTTGACGGAGATGAGGTAGTTGTAGAAGATTGTCCATTTATTTCATCAATAATTTGGAATTCGTTCTCACTGGAAGTACTTTCAGGATTGACAACAACAATGGGTTCTGCACTATTATTTCCACTAGAGGCTGAACTATTATTCGTACTAGAGATATTCCGACTTATTCCATTTCTTCCTCCAGCTCGACTTCCTCTTCCAGACTGTCCATTCAATTGAGAATAATTTCCGCTTCCATTCTGTCCACCTCCTGGCGTTGATGGTGGAGTAGTTTGAGTATTACTCCTATAATAATGCATACAAATCATCATACATTAACAGACTCAAGCTGAGATATATTGTATTATTTTATTATCAACCAATAATGGTTTGGTTAGAATGAGAAACTTACGAATTAGAACGATCAGAACGTGAAGTTGGAGCTCTGGCACCGTCTCGACCCTCGTCTTCCTCGTGTCCATTCCCATCATCATCATCGTCATCTTCCTCTTCTTCTCCCAGTTCCATATCATCATCATCTTCCTCTTCTTCATCATCTAAAGAATCTGGACAATCCTCGTCATTGTCTAATCCATCTTCATCACCCTCATCGCTATCAGTATCAACTTCAAAAGTCTGAGCACTATCTGGAAGTATTTGACTTGTAAGGTGAGGCATTGAATTACTCTGACTTCTTTGACTGTCACTTAAACCAGCTAGTGTACTAGGACTACGGCGATTTCGAGAAGACGCAGAGGAACCACCTCGTCGGACAACATGAGGATTTGCTGCTGCTGCTCCTCCGCCTGTAGCACCCTGATGATTATTTTGATTCAGTCTTATTCCAGCGACACCTCGCTTCTCCGTTGTCGGCAAATCGCGTTTGATTCGACGAAAGAGATTTCTATTGTTTACACGATATTGAATCATTTGATCAAAATTGATCTCATATAAATGTCCAGCAATCATGACTTGATACGTGGGATGCTTGGTCTCAAAGGCTCTCTCCAAATCTTGCATTGTACGCTCATCATACATCCACCATCCTAATGGCAAATAATAATAATTATTGTTATCAATCAACAAATGAATATTATTAATAAAAAAATAACAAAAACAATTTGTACAACTAAATTTTATATTTACAACGAATACTAGATAGCTAAAAAACTATAATAATAATAATAATATGCTTACCGCCTCCACGAGATTCGTAGAACCATTGGAACCCAGAAGATAGAGTTTGATCTTTATACAACTGAGCAACATCTTTAAGATGAGGATTTGTCAAGACATTATGAGGAATATCTTGTCGACAAATTGCACATCGACTACTGGGTCCTTGGGCAGCAACCCCTTTGATGCAGAGGAAGCAGAAAATGTGAGAACAAGGTAATTCGACAGGGTGTACACAGGTCTGCAAGCATATTGGACATTCCAGAGAATTTTCATCTTGACTGTCATCCCCCTTATTATTCGTTGACAATGTTGACATTGTGCCTGAACCCGAGCTAGCACCCAAAGTCGGATCCACAACTACCTTCACTTCTTGATCATCTTTTTCGTCGGTATCCATTCCTGAAACTTCACAAGAATATGATTATTTGTAAGTAAATATGAAATACATACTGCAAATATTATATGAATTAGGAATGACCAATTAAAAATATATATATATTAAATATGTAAATTTGCACTTGACCTGTAAATTTTTACTTTAAACAATTAGTTACATATTACTTACTTAGCAGTTTATGCTGCCTTCATTTGGTTGTAAAACGAAAATATCTTTTCTCAGTCAGGAATCCTGACTCAGGATCCAGAAAATGAATGGATAAATATCGATTTTTCAACGATATTTTAATTTTTATCGGAATTGGAACAAAAGGATTGTTTTGACTTTCAATAATCTACAATGAACTATAAGAGACTAATAAATTATAATGATAGTCGTACCAACAAGGAACTAAAAAAACTGTTACTTTTGTATTTAATTATCGTCACAAAATAATAAAAATAACTACAGAGTGATTGCTACAAATATTTCCGATAAACAAGTTTGGACAGAATTGGACAGGAATTTATCTCCGTATAATAAACGACATGAATTTCATACGAAAGAGCCAAAAAGCAAGGAATCCTCATAATCATCAAATCTTCCCATCATGAAATTATTTTGACACGCAGAAAAACGACTGTTGAAATTCAGTGCTTGCATTTCAACAGTTACTTCAAAATTATTTTGAAACCTTTATTTTTGACTATAATTCAGTATTTTTAGATCATGTAACATGTAACAGTTGGTGAATATGACGAGAAGTATAGGCATCAAAATAAAATGTGTAAGTAGGTATTTATATTAATACCAACAACAACAGGAAGCTCGATCTTGAGACATGACAAATACAGTTACAGTTACATTCAAATTAAATTGTTTGTTCTAAATTTTGACAAATTATTCTCAAATAGGATGAAGATTATTAGAGACTATTGTATGACTTTATAAATTTGAGTACTATATTATTCAATCTACAACTGCTTCCATATGTATCTTTCTACTTCTACTCCTTATTTGTACCTAATTCGCATGATAAACCGAAAATGACTCTCGAGTCAATCAGCACAGGACATGTCATTTATATCAAATGTATTATATTATATTATCCATGGAGGAACCTAGAAATTGTTTGTCGTCGTTCAGCAACCCCATTGCATAATATTCCAACATGAGAGAGAGAGAGACACAAAATAAATAGGTTCGACATTTCGTGGGAAGTACAGAATACAAACTGTAAAAATGTACAATGTCAGTTTTAATTTCCTGTGTAGAGGAGAGGAATCGGGTCAGACTTATTACTCACTTCCACAATACAATACACTTTGCTCTTCTCTATATATTCTCTTCCCCAGAAATCCCTTTTTTGTTTACAAAGATATACATTTAAAAAAAATGCAAATTGAAAATTCTTCAAAGGGTGTAACAATAAAAAAATAATACTGATCGTGAGAGATTTACTTGCTTTTGTGTGTATCGTGAGGGATGAGAATGAGAAGTATACATATATCTGTAGTCAGCTATAGGTTCATACGACATTTTTGTCCAAATCCACTTTTAAACGGTAACTGCTAAATTCAAGGCAAAGCTCGTAAGTAGCGTTGTTGTGTTCACTTATATACATAAACGAGACAGTTGTAGCTTTTCCCGATATTGTTCAAAGGTTGACCTGACCATAAGTTAATTTCAAGGCAAGGACCCAGAACAAATAGTCATACCTTTAGCGAAAAATTGGAAATTACAAATTATTACATATATTTTTATATTATATATATATATGAAAAATGGACATTGTCTTGGACGAGTGTCCCACCAGGTGTGACTCGTATGTATGCAAAGAAAATCGAGAGCGAACAATTGAAAGTTGACCATTTTTTTACCTATGTATTAATACACTTTTGTGCAGGGAGGGAGAAAATTGATGTGTGTAAACAAAAGAGTGACAGGGTGTCACCACTAAATAAACCAACGACAAACAAGCTAATATCCAATACCCACAAGCCCACAAAATAATGGACAACCATTGGCAAACAAAAAAAAGTTTATAGCATTTTTTGCCAAGTTCTTTCTCTCTCTGGCTATTTGGCCCCTTTAAATTAGAAAAGGTGCGTGTGTGTGTGTCTGTGTATGAGCATGTTTAGGCATTTATTTACTTTTACTTCTGCAGCACTTACCTGTATACGTAGAATACGTAATACTGGTGGTAAAATAATTGTCTTTGTGGGTAATTTAATTTTGAGCGAATGTAGAAAAAAAAGCTCATGATTGAATGATTTTTGTCGTCAACAATGTGAACAGTGAACTCAGAGTCTCAGAGTACAACGACAAGTCCCAAAAATCTTCAACTTGTGCACAAACAGAAGCGAGTCGACGCCGGCTTTCTAAATAATAATTCGAAAAGGGTAGATAACTAAATAATAATTGGGTAGTTTTGTTTTCGTCGTAATTTCATTATTAGACAATTGAGGAGAGGAGGAAAAGTTTGTTTTTTTTTTGTTATAATTTGTTCGTTGTGCATACCTAAGTAAGTAAAGTGTATGTAACTATTGTGTCAATGTACAAGATGCGTGAGTGTGCGTTTAGACGTAACGTACGATACGATAAGTAATGCAATGGACAGTGATTTTGAGATATGTATACGATGAGAGCCGCACAGAGGCATTCTGAAGCCGAGTTTGTCTTTATCTTTATACATATACTCATATATCGTACTGCTCTGCTTCTTTGTTGAAACCTTTCACATTCATGGGAATCATTTGGATTCGATTTTAAAATGAAAAGTAGTTAATAGCATGGTTATTGAAGCGAGTTTAATTGTGTCCCAATCCCATGATGCTCATTTTGACATGCTCCATTCAGATATCAGAATTCTCGGCTTCACCAAAATCTCCTCTCAATCTTTACTATAATAAGTAAATTGTACTCACTTAAAAATATAAACGTACATTCACAAAATATTATTCATATTTATCACTCTCATATCCACATTATGTGAGTCCACAATATTACTGGTCATGATATGCAAACCATGTTTGGATTGAACATAGTGAGTATTTGAGTATTTGAGTATCCCATTTCCCTTCCATTAGTCTCGTCATGTGCTGCCTGTCTGTCTGCCTGTTTTTCCCATGGCCCATGGCATCATGGCACAGAATGGTCATTCCTTTACTGTTTTTTCCCACGTTCATGTTATTAGGTAAACAAATATTGTATTTGTCCTGAATTCCTCTGTACATTTTATGTCACCGTTAGTACCGTTTTGGTTTTTGCATCGAGTCAACCGATAATTCCGATTACAAAGCGAAAATAGCAAATTCGTATAGTTATATTCTAAATAAAATATGAAAAATATAAATTGACCATTGTGTGTGTCCCCATTGTCAATCTTGTCTCTCTCTCTCGTTCTTCCGTCATTAATTTCGTAGCTCGTTGGATTTCCGCCGACTGTTCTGGTAGAAATTGAAAGTAAATTGAAAGTAAACACTTGGGAATTTCAATATGGACATTGCTACAATTTACAATTATCATTCAACGAGTCCATAAGAGACATTCACTGTTCAAAAAGTCAAATTGGTCATGGATATTTGTTTATTCTCATTGATCATATTGGTATTATTGGTTACTTATTGCTTGTTACGTTAATAAAGGAGGATGATGCTTTGTGTGTGGATTGTATTTAACTTAACAGAGGCATATATGTAAATGTAGGTACTTACATTTAGTTCCTATTCATTCATATTTCATTTCTTGCCATATAAAGTGGTTTGGGATTGCAGAATATCTGCTATTGTAATGTGTCTATTGTATGCATATGAGGATCTCACCCAAATAGGACTCCTTTGCCATTTCCCAACTAAAACGGGAATAAATTCTCTCAATTTTGTGCTCTTTGGATTTTCATGTAGATAATTGATGCATTTTGTGTGTGGTGAGTTTGGATCTCGGTGTGTGTAAACGTGGTGAAGAGACACGAAATTTGTGAGAAAAACTTTGTGCTAATGATCAGCTAATCTCTGTGATGCCCAAAAATGACAATATTTATTACTTTTCTTGTATGTATCAAGATGCAAAAGTTGACAACAAGCAGAGAGAGAGAGAGAGAGAGAGACAGTAAGTAAGTACATACTGACGAGTATCAATTTGTTTGTCAGATATATGAATATTCATGTGAGTATTTGGAAGTTTGTGAAATGTGATTTCTGTGGATTGTCCGGTCAGTAAGAAGAAGTATATGCATAGAAATGTCTTTCTCTCGTAATAAATGTATAATGTTTTGTCTTCATTGTTGAATTATTTAAGGAAATTATGGACACGAGTCACGATCACGATCAGAGTCTCACTGAAGATGAAGATGACAGTGACATAGAAGGAAAGGACGCTGTCGTAATCATCCACTTTATTCTTGTTCCTCCACACAATCCATATAGCTATTTAGCTATACTTACATACATTGAAGAGTCTACCTATGCCTATACACAACACACGGTAGTCCCGAACTCAAAATATATGACTGCTGGAATTAATATGATAATAATAGCAAAATAATACTGGCATACACAACGACATTCCAAAACAAATATGATGGCTATGCTCTTTGCTTGATTCCAGCCGTGCCGATTAGTATTGGTGTGTAGATTGTATAGATTATCATGTGAGACTAACATGGTTGCATTTGCATTTGCATATGCATATATAGTATTGTAGTGGACGGACGGATGGACGGTTGTGGGGGTGAGCTGACGATGAGGCATGCAGACACAGAGCAGTGACACTCGTTTTAATCGTGTCCCACGATGAAGCTCAAGTACAAAAAAACCGGCAGATCGTGAAATATACACGAGTGTTCTACCACATTTATCGTTAGTATTATCTACATTCTACATGAAAACAAACAAACAAACAAACAAGCATGTGCATGATATAAAGCGATATTAATTATTATTATTATTATTACGATGTGAATCCAATTTGTTTTGTAACTCCCTAAGTCCCCATATTATTCATGAATTGCAATTGAATTACAGTCTACAAGCATATGTATTTATTTACAGTAATAGTACAGTAGCTATGTAGTAACTACATACATATATGAAATGAAAAATGACAACACAAACAAAATGAACGAGAGAAAAAGCCCAGAGTCAACACAACATGGACATTACAAAAAGGGGATTCAAGGTACTCTGGACTCGAGTCTTATTATTTATAATACATTATTATTATGAGATTTCATTTGATTCCTCCTTCTTCTGCTACATGGAAACTATTTTCTCATTCAGAGTATGTGTGTAGTTGTGAATGACTGTGAACGGCTGCCGTCTGTACGTTCTGCACTTACCCATTTCAACATTTCAACAAATACACGACAATCTCAAAACTCCCGACCACCATCATTTTGCACACAAATACAAATGTACTTTTAAATCTTTTTCATCCGATCTTGAGTCCATATCGGATAATCGGATCACCAAGCATACTGAATAAATACGAGCTCAAGTTTAACAGCTTTAAAGTATGTATATTTTGGGGATTTTTATTACATCGTCAATTCATAATTCACAATTCACGATTCATTTCGCTTTCGAATGAGTAAAACAGTTACATTTCCCCCCGTTGACTATATGTCAAAATAAAAAGGAAAGCTGTAATATGCGTCTATATACTAGCAAGCTTACGACTTAAAAGGGAAGGAAGAGAATTATGAATTACACTAGGAAACAGTGCATCTGTAATATCTGCATCTGCAACTGAATTCAAACAAATTGGTCCACATGCGTAAAGAACTGAATGCTGTAACTACCATTTTAATATGTACATTATTTTGAAAAATGATCTGTATATTATTATGGGAGCTATGGAGTTGATATTAATTTCTACAGGAGTGAGTGAGGAAGGATCTGCCTGTGTGTATCTCTAAAGAGGATATACATTTGTATTTGTACATGTGCGACACGTGAGAGTTCATTCTGATTTGAATTTGGTCTTTGGACGACGTTGGGGAATGAGAATGAGTATGAATTATTGGAATATATGGGATTAGGTTGAGATTTGAGAATAAAATGTATTAGAGGATCGTTCGCTCAGTTGAGTTAGAAAAGGTGTGGCTCCATATTATTTTGTTCAACAATGATCGTTTTCGTTAAGATGAGAAAGAGAGAGAGGAGAGAGAGAGAGAGAGAGAGCGACATGAGAAGATAAGCGAATACGTACGAGAGAGAATAGGACATGAGGGAAAAACACCTTTTCACCAATTCCTCGTGTTCTTTTGTATGAGTGGCTCCTTCATGCAATTCTGACCACTTTAATGCCATATAATTTATGGAAACCCTCACTGATTTCATGTTTACCAGCTTATAGTTGGACTCTCAACTCCCAGCCAGAAGAAAAAAACTGTCAACTGTGTACAACAGACAACAAGGCAACTCTACAGATAATATGGATTTTACTCTGGAAATCCTGTATAATATCGTCGTGCGTTTAGCTGTCTCTTTAAACTTTTATTTATATTTTCGCCATTTCAGTTCCTCGTCCTCTTCTTACATTAGTTAAAATAGAATATACGCACACATTTCTTATGTACGCATCTCTTTAGCTATAGCTATCGGTACATATATAATATAGTTAGTTAACTAACAATGGGGAGAAGGAGAAGAATGAAAGTTGAAGTTGCTCCTCGAGTTAAACATTATACGGAGGTATCATAATGTGAGCGTATCTATTAACTAACTACTTCTCTAACTGTAGTAATATAATACTCACAGCTTACAGCTCAACAAAAAAAACTCAAAAGCGACATGACGAAATTAAATCTGGGAGCAACAATGAGGATAAGGCACACACATTCACACATTATGCTTTGGCCATTTCTAGAAATAGTTCCCTGCTTGCTCCTGCTTATGAAGGGAATCTTCAACGAGTGTTACCACTTTTTGCACTCATTTGTCCACTTCACGTTGACAAAAGTGAAAATAGTGTAAGGCTAATGTGGTTCATTCATTTCCAACTTTTCCAAGTACTACAGATTACAGAATACAGATGCTGCATCTCCTCGTCGCTTGTCCTCACTCCCATTTTTCCCCCACGCTTGTTGTTGTTATTATTATTATTATTATGATGATTATTATTATGAATTTTACTTCCTCCAACAACTTGTACAACTCCCACTTAAACGACGACGACGATGACGACAATGCAACGAACAATTCGTAGTTGCATTAACGGGATCCAACCATTTCAAAATTTTCATTTCATTAAACTTTCACGTCCAAATGACCATTTTTCCTACTTGTTAGTTTAATACGGTTTTTTACTCTTGACAAAATTCACTTTAGTGTTTCATTTCGTTTTTTTTTCATTGTCCCCGTGTGTGTAATTTCAACTTAAAACTCTCGACGAATTGAGAGTGCATGTGTTTCGATTTGCTCGTGTCTTCACATATATTAGTATACAGTGTGACGTGACACATGGGCAATATCTTAATATCAAATGTTATGAGGTTTCAAGATTAAAGAAAGTACACGAATTATTGTGGTTATTATTATGCCACCGTAATTGAATTAATTATCGTGTTAGAATTAATCGTCCCGAGAATTTGATCTAGTTCTGTCTCTGTCGATGACGCTTATCATCATTGTGGCCGTCTCTGGTTTTAACTGTATACATTTAATCTCAATTAAAATTGAGTACAAATGGATAATATGTGCGAGATCTATCTCATCTCATTTTTTGTGTGTCCTCAAAGAAAATATAAGCACACATAAGTACTTACTACAAATTTTGTAATTAGGTCTTCTTATGTGTTCTGTCTGTATAGTATCTGTAGTGTCTCTGCTCTGTAGCTTGTGAATGTGTGTAGGAGAAAAGGAGGAGAAGAAGGGGGAGGTAAATAAATAAATAAAAATGTTGTGTACATGTGCGTAATCGGCTCTCAAATCAGACGGTATTAAAATGCCTAAAAAGTATTGCTTCACTCGGAATTTGGTGTAGATTTTAAATTAAATGTAAAATGTCTCATTTATCATTTATACCATTTATACATACATATTGCATAGTACACGTTGAATGATGTTCACGGAAATTAGAGCAAGTGCTTAATCTTTGGGAAAAAACGTTAAATTTAAAGAGATGGGATGGACGGACGACGACGAGCTGCTGTGGAAAGGAAAATTGGCAAAATGAACGAGCAGTCTTATTCACTCGTCATTCACTTTTCATCTATATTGCGCTCTGTCTGTCTGTACATGTCCATTGAGCCGAAATGTAAGTAATCGGATGAAAAATGCTGATCATGACAAGTCTCGATATGCATTTCGAATAGATAATTACAATAATTGTTATTACTCCTACTTTTAAACAGCTTCTATATGTAAGAACTTTCAATTCCTTTGCTACTGTTGCTACACAGACACAACACACTATATCAGAATCTTGTGATTCCAAAAAAAAAAAATGGCTTGCTTTTTAAATAGGAATCACAACGTAAGAAAAAATCAAGATAGTTTGAGTGTGTGTAGGAAAAGATGGAGAGTATTCGTATGTAGACTGTAGAGTCGGAGAATCTCGAGATTGATAGTGAAATTGAGTGAGGTAGGAAAGCAAAAGTTAATTTGCACTCACCTATATACATTATCCTCCATCATTGCATGGCATGGCATGGCATCGCATTGCATTGCATTCCTTCGAGTCGAGTGCAGACTATGACGAAAAATTTGTGTTCTCCTTTTACATACGGAGATACAGAGATAATATTATTATCGAAATAAATACCAACCGGATGATTTTTCACTTGGAAATTTTAAGTGCAGCTTAAATATCTGACGCTTACACCTATATACATAAGGTATACATAAACAGATACATATTGCCGTCTTGTTGTCATTTTCCATATTTCATTGTACAATCCCCATTTATATCCTTACTTGTCTCTCTATATATGTATGTAGAAGCTCTGTCTCTGTGTACATTTAGGTGGTAAATTAAGCACTGTAGTCAAAGGAAAGTAATACGGACACACAGATAAATTTTACCTAATGCTCACGTGCTTCTACGATATATACTGTAAGCAGTCAGAATCCCACACAAATGGTCGTATTGGTCGTTGGTTGGTGTTGAAAAGAAAATTAATGGCAATATTCAAAAAGTGACTCGTCCTATCACTACATTCATAATTTATTCATTTAGCCATACAACACAAACAAAACACATACATAACATTCATAACAATAATGATAAAACTGACTGTATACGTAGCCCTCAACAATTGTAGGTATTTACATTGTAGTTACATGTCACTTGCATACAGAATACTGATCTGCATGCACTTCAGAAGGGAAACTCTCATGACGTAATGCTCATAAATTTGAATTCACATTCGTAATCGTAACGTAACGTAACGTAACGTGTCTCTTTGTCTATAATATGAAATAAGTAAAACAATGTACGTGAACTATCAACTGTCAAAATTATGTAGAATTAGAGAAAAACGTGCTTTAGATACATAAATAAAATAGAATTTGCCGTTTGCACTTGAACTAAATCTCCGTCAAATATTCATTCCAGGTTCACCTAATAATAATAATAATAATAATAATGATAATATAACGGCTGTTTTGTTTATGTGTATATGGAGACGATGGGAGGTTGCTTTCCTTTCCTTTCCTTTGCTCTGGCTGACTACTAAACCGTTTAATAAATATATACACATGCACACAAAAGAAGTGTACTTACTTACATTTGACTATACTTGAGAACATTCGCAAATGTTAATGTTTGCATGAAATTCAAAACCAGGAAATTCTCATTAGAGTTAAACACATGTTCAAACGGTGTATTAACTTAACGTGAGGGTACTTTATCACAATTACAATACACCAGCAACACAGCAACAGCACCGGCCCGACGATATTACGCGAGACAGTGCAGTTTTGGTGCAAATTACTAACCTTCTGTCGATTACACATTTTACATTTTCTTATAACTCTTTAGGTCATAATATTTTAAGTTTAACGTGCATATAAACTACAGATATTTTATCTCCCATTTCGTCTGCCTGTCTCTGTTCTGTTCTGTTCTGTTCTCTAGCCATATTCAACCACTTGAAGATTAATTCAAGTTAAATGGATATCGTGTAACTTTTTTGGATCTTTATGCTTATTCATTTGCCTTTTGCCTGTCTACATTTGTGTGTGTGTGTTTGTAGGTACTTGGATTTCGTACACGCTCAATTAAGAAAATCACATGGCAAATGCAATTTGTACAAGTACAATTCAATGGAGATTTTATGGCAGAAATAGTAAATGGTTTCGTTTAGAAGGTCTTTCCCAACGACTGAAAGCAACTGCTCCTGCTGCAAAACTCCTCTGACCGTCAGTCAGTCAGTCAATCTCCCCACAAATCCTTTTCATTCCTCTCTCAACTATATATTTTATTATGTACCTACACTGGCAAATATTTTTCAAATAAAAATGTACGCACATGAAACACAGTCTCGTAATGCTTATCAGAGGTCCTTATCAAATTAAACCAGAACTATTATGGACGAGAGAGAGAGAGAGAGAGACTTTGAGATGGATTACAATTTGGGCATTTTGCAATGTTGTATCTTGTATACTTATTGTGAGCTCTTATATCCGATATGCTCAACTGACAAATTCAAAAGGTTAAAAACAAATGTATGCTTTAGACAATGTGGAGAGGGAGAGAGAGAGAGAGAGCAGGACCTTAGCATGATTCAACGTAATTTGCCATAATCCATAATTATGCCTGATGGACTACCACCAAAATTGAACGAGAATAAATATGAAAAAACTTTGGTCATGTGTGAAGTGAAATTCAATATTTTATTCATTTCTCAATTTTGTGTACACGCATGATTTCTCAATGCAATTTAACATTCAAGGGATTTGCAATGCAGTCAAAATTAAAGTGCAAATACAAACTGTAAAGTCAAGAAATTATTTTTTTTACTCAAAACGGAAAATAAATTCAAAATACCTACTTGCATGGTGGGGGGATTCTTAATAAGATTTTGATTTTGATTTTGATTCCGAGAGAAGACAGAGAAGGAAGAAGGAGATCGTGCTTGGAGTGAAACAGGTGAAATGTATACTCTGAGCATGAGATTTGACCAAAGAAGAACCTGTCACGTCTCACCTCTTCAAATGAAAAACGATAAATTTTAAAAGTCAATTGAACTTTTTGGACCCCGGCGGAGTTTCATTGGCAATAAAAAAAATCATATTTTAATGTGTGAAATGAAGATTCTAAAATAAATTGGATAGAGCATAGGCATTGGGCATGTAGAAGACTGTAGACACACACTTGGTCATTTAACCATGCAGTCGAAAGTCGAATTGAAGAAATCATACGCATAAATATAAATATATAATCACAGGGTGAGATCTGCTGTGGTGGAATATCCCCAATTTATGGACAGACACCTCTCCACTCTCTCTACACTTTCCACCACGGCCATTTATATCCTATTTACATTTGTACACGTTACATAAAAGTGCCATTTGGTAATCTCCACACACGCCGTTTATAAATTTTTTGTCCTTTCCCCTCATTTGTTGTTTTATCTGGTAGTCCTTTTAGTGTAATCGAATTTATGTAATCGAATTTATGTAAAAACATCAGAAGCGTATCAGAAAAAGTATAGTTTCCACATATATCCAACACTCTAAAAGAACTCACGCAAATCAATTTCACTTCTAAATGAGTAAATGACATTTGCATGGGAAATTTGTCCCTTCGAAGACTTGAAGGTTATTCAACGCATCTGTTTAGTCCCTTGACAGATGCTTTATATTTATATTTATGAGACGAGCTGTGTAATCAAAATCAACTGAGGCTTTTCGTGAGATTCACCTTAAACATTAAAAAAAAATTCCATGCAAAAAAGAGTGCTAAGATTTGACAGGGAAAAAAAAACAAATAACATTCTTGTACACACAAGTAAATTGCGAATTGCGTGACAATCATTTTTCTTCCAAATTTATACAGATATTGTTCATAATGTCTGGTACATACATAAATTTGTGCATTGTGAGTTATAATGAGAGTCAATGAACAGTTCAAAATCCTTCTCATTACTTATCATTAGACAAAAAATTCCAATGTTCCCGTCAGAGAATCAACAAATATTTTAATTCCCGTTTAGAAAATATACAAAATGATAATCAAATGGAAATTGCAAATTGCACGAACGGTTCAAAATTTCCAACTGAAAATAATGGCTAAAAATGCCCGCCCCGTAGTTAAGAAAAATATGTACAACGAGAAGAGTACTCGAAAAATAGTGTTGTCTTATGAGCAAAAAGTCATAACGCCAAAATACATTTCATTATCTCATGATTTCCTTGCGGAGATTTAGATTGGGTTTGGCCCTTCTTCTTCTTGACTTTAACTTTAGCAGAGCTTTGTTGAATATTTTCCGTTTACAGACTCAAGAAATTCTTTCCCATGTGTTTGGTTGTCCATGTTGAATTCACTCATTCGCACACACACACACACGCTTCCATAGGGAAAGAGAAGAAAAGGCCGGAAAACGACGACGACGACGTGAACGTTATTAAATTACGAGGACAATATTCCGATAAGACGTCAAGTGTTTATAAATTACAATTGTGTTTCTTGAAAATTCATATGCGAGAAGAAAAGTTGTAGACGAAAATTGCAATGGAAAAAAAGTCCTGTTCAAAGTACATGAAAAATATCATGTAAATATTTATTATTATGAATGGATGGAGGGAAAAGCAATGGTATAGTTATGTCTCTCTAACTGGAAAGAATTGTAAATTGACAAGAAAGGGAATGGAGAGAATGTGTTGGCCATAAAGTGTGTGTGTGTGTGTGTGTGTGTATGTGTTTTGTTGCTGTTGTTTGGTTTGTATATTGAGGATTGCATAATGTGTTTCGTCTTCTTTTCGTCTCCCAACCAACCAAGTATACGTAAATTGTCCATTCTACATACAGCAGATAACGATATATTTCTACAGTCCACACAGAATTTGGCATTGGCAAATTGGTTCTCGTTAGTTTTTGTACGGTAAATCTAGAATTAATGTATGTTGATGGCATCAGCTCGATGTATGTACAATCTTCACACTTTACATGTATTTACAAACAGAACATAGTCAAGATAGATAGTCATTAGCCTTGTCAGATTTTTGCACAGGGAAACAATATCTGCACATGTACATTCACATTCTAAGCAAACGATTATGATCCCCTTTACTACACAAAATACTGTCAAGAAAATTCCTTAGTTCTTCTTCCGCTTCAATATCCCCACAAACAAACAAACAAACAAACACACACACACACACACACACACACACACACAAAACAAAGACACACGCAAGTAATCCCATTTTCCCATTATGATTACGAGACATGTGCTTGAAATAATGACTGTGGTGATTCTTCATTATTGAGAAGCCAGAGTTGTTCTTTTGTGATGTACTTACATAAATACCACCCGAGTTGAAAGCACCGCAGCACCGCTCCGTCAAATCATCAAGACACTCCATGAAATCCCCATAACAAGTCTGTCACACTCAAATCTTCTTCAACGACTTCAACATAGTCCAATAAATAAACAAATAAATAAAACACGTCCCCATGCAATTGTCTTTAATTTTCTTTCCTGTGCAAAAAAGTACGTGTATTCTAATGAGAAGTTTACGTTTACCTAGGAGCGAGAAAACCAAACCTTAACTTGTGTACACTGTACGTACACTGTTCCTCATTGTTTCGTGTACAGAGCTGGAGGAACAAGGGAAAGATATCGTAGAAAACGCTTCCTTTTCATTCATTAATCGCAAGTTTATCACGAAGGAAAAATGCATCGGGAGGGAAAAAAACTGTTGGGTAATTTCATTCGCTAACGGTTCAAAGGTCGACCTCGACCTCATGTCAAACATCAAACTCCATAGAAATGCAAAGGAAAAGGGCTTTTGGCGATAATGATGCAATGCAATGTAAAATGTAATGTTCTACATGATGATGATGATGATGATGGTGAGGCGAGCATCAGGAAAAGGAATATATCTGTATATACAACCAACCAAGCGAAATTCACATTAGGGAAAACATGCACAAAGATTCCTCCATGTACATTTGCACTGTCCCGATACATTACATTACATTATACCAGGACATGATATCACATAAATAATATAAAATATTATAGTCTCGCTAATATATCTTTTACATTTTTTAGAACCGTGAAACTGTACTCATTGTCAGTTATTTTCTCTCTCTCTCTCTTTCTCTCTCTCCATTCCTCCTCCACTCACTCACTCATTCGCTCACCATTTGACCAGCAAACTTGAAATATACACACACACTGAAAATGTTTTCTCCTGAAATATGAACACAGTTTTTGTGTGTTGTGTACGATGCTCAACGAGCAACTAATCGACTGACAGATGACTTGTGAACGGTGCTGCAAATATGAAAGAAAAACTGAGGAACGTCATGATCATCATATCATAATTGTAAAAATACTCAGAGGATGATTTTGAAGAAAACTCATAAAACACATCCCATATCATTTGCCAAACTTCACATTGACCAAGAATCTCCCATCTTATTTAATTCTCCTGTAAAATATTCCATCGAGCCGTAGCGTATGAACAAATATTGCCTTTTGCCGTTGAACATTATCATATTTAAGTAAGAAGAAATGGCTACAAAATACAAATCCTTATGCGCTGACCATTATTAATTATTACTCTTTAAATTAGTTTTACAAGGTGAGTTTGTATTTTGTCTATATTTTGTGTTTGCGGAAGACGACGATGATGGTGAGGATGGTGAGGATGAGGAAGAACAGGGACGACGTAGGTGAAAATCCATGCCATGCAAAAAGGAGCAGGCGATGGGATATGGCGAATACTGAAATGAAGCAAAAATGAGAGAGAGAGATGACAATGAATGATGGAACGAAACTCCTCGAGCCAATTTCAATTTCCCTGAGGAAGTTCAAGTTCCCATGCACAACAATCTTTCTCTCTCTGAGCAAATATTGTATTTCATATTTTATATTATGCTGATGATGTAGCCGCTATGTGTGTTTTGTGTCGTATGTATTATCATTATGCTTTGTGCCATCCTCTGTAATATTTATCATGAGGTAATGAACGAGTCTTCTCTCTCTCTCTCTCTCTTTTCTACATCATTTACAATCTGTCGATGCTTCATTTCCCCCCAGAGTTTCACGGTAACAGCAACACAAGAAGTGACAGTAGACAACGGGCCAACATCATATTTGTATGAAGAAAAAAATAGAATAGTGTTTTTGTCCCGTAATGTAATAGCAATAGCATAATGTTTAATGTGTATATCGTAGTCACAGTCACAGGGTACCATATCGTATGTATATTGTATAGTATTAGGCAGTATGTATTTTAGAATTGATAGATGTGTTTCCTAATATTTGAATGTTAACTCTTGAACAGCTCGCAAGTCTCAAAAGTCTCAAGTATCAAGCTGAACATGACGGGTGTACAGTAATATTCGTTAAAATGTATATAAAGTTGAACAACAAAGAAATTTTTCCCTGACCACCTAATTCATTGAACGATTTACACACTCGGCGTTGGCATTGTGGTCTGTCTGCAGCAGTTTTTTAGTTTGTATTGTACTCTCAACTCATGTCAAACTGATTTCCTATTCAATGCACAAATTCATTTATGTTGTTATGTCTTTTATATTATTTTTAATAGGCGGAAGAAAATACCGCTCATTCTTATTCAGTATTCATGCAACACATATTACATTAAATATTTAAATACATTCTGCAGACTGCACGCACTACATCGGTCTCTCTTTATTATTATTATCATTATTATTATTATTGAGTCATTCCTTTTCTCCTTCTCTTCGCCATTCCTCAAAAGAGGCAGGTCAAGAGAGCGAGCTCAACTATTTCCCCTCTTTATTTCTTGATCCTATCAACAACAACCAAACGAAATTGAATCAAACTGGGCACCAACTTACTTACCAAGTAATTCCACATAGAAATAACCCCAACACATATATTTTCGTCTCTATTCAATTCCCAAATCTGGGTTAAAGTTAAACTACAATTCTTATCTATCTAAAGAAAAAAATATCTTTTATGCGATTATGCAACATAAAAAATGCGTGTTCACATTTAACAAATATGAAATTGTGAGATAGCGAATCACATATACAAATTTAGGAATTTGAGAATTTCCTTCCCAAAAAAATTCGAGCATACCATAATACATATACACTGTTGTTTTGCGTTTTACTTATTACAGGTACGTTTTGAATGGGTTGCATGGAAATGAATTGAGAGTACAATTCACAAAATCCTAATCATGATGTACAGTGTCTACAGTGAGAAAAATGAATTGAAAAATTATGAAAGAAAGTACAACAATGGGGGGATTTTACAGTTGAGATGCTCTATCTAATAACTAATAATGTCGGTAAACTATTTATTAAAGTATAAAGTCAGAACAACAACAAAGGGGGGAAAATGAAGGGATGTGAGTGTGTGTAGTGTGTGTAGTGTGTACACTGTACAGTATTCGTCAGTGTACTTGTACTACAATAAAGAATAAAAGTATATGGAATGTAGAATGTGTGTCTTGGAGTGTTATCTGACTTGTCCGTGTGTATCTAATGATTTTATCCTAATAAGGTAATTCCAGGTTTCACATATACGACAACAATATTTATTACTTGACCTTTATTTATTGTTTCCAACATCTTTGCTCTCATTCCATTCTTCCTTTTGTTACTCATTTAACGTCCGCCTCAGCATTTTCTTCCATTAATAATGTAAAGAAAATGGTCGCATGCAAGAGTGCAAAATGTTGATAACAGTCAGTCAACTTGAGTGTAGATATATTTCTATATTATGCCAGTGTTTGTGTGTGTGTATGTGGTTGTTTGCTCATCCTTAGTCGTCCAGATTCCAGTGTTGTGTATATAGAAACAGAGTGAGTGAGAGACAGAGAGAGAAAGAGAGAGAGAAAGAGAGAGGCTCTACTTTTTTTAAACTTGCACGTTCGTAAATTTGTTTGTTGGTGGAAGTTCAAGAGCTTTCTCATTGTTATCACAGCTTATTGCCCTTTTGTTGCGAAAACGTTACATAATAAAAATATTTGGAGCTTGCTCGAAAGAAGAGTCGAGTAATCGTCTTCCCATCTTCTTCTTCTTGTTCTTCTTGTTTCCCTCCACATTGAATTCAGATAGATATATCGGACATTCACGTAAATGTAAATAGGAGAAGAACAAAATATTTTATCTGTAGACATGGGAATGACTAAATGCCTTCGCTCACTCCTCCACACATTAATAATGACGACAATTATTATGATGGCGATTATCTAGTCTACTTGTAGTCTCCTCCAACAATCTACTACTTATTACAGATATGTATCTATGTACTTATTTATCGTACATGTAGAGATACAGATATGTAGGTATGTATGTAATAGTATGTCTATGTATATAGCAAACGATGGATGAAAGGTGACTTTTTAAAGTTTAAGGCCACTTCTCTCCTTCTCTGTGAATTCCATCAAAATGAACTTCCTGGGAAAAGCAAAACGAAGAAGAACTTGAATAACTCGGAATTGCATACATGTATTCATATTGTACAGGCAGTACATGTACAATGTACATGGAGGCTCGATGGATATGAATCGTAAAAACATATATCAAGTGAGCCGCATTCTTTGTTTAAAAGCACTTGAGGAGTCATTAGTTTATTATTACGGAAAAACTGGCATTCACACACTGTTATAAAGTTTGTGCAAAGTTTTTTTTATGATGATGATGAACCCTCGACAATGCTGCAATGCAATGGTCGTCGTTGATGAGAAAGTACACACACACACACATTGTTTTATCTTTATAAATGCCATGGTTAATATTGATGACACGGATAAAAGAAAAATACGTTCATTACAGTAAAATTACTACTTGTACTGCTACAGAAACAGAAACAACTGGGAATAAAAGTCTCCATTTACAAGAGGAAAAGTGTACTCTTTTGTATATACCAACTGCGTTTGCCTGTGTGTGGGTTTTGTAGAGAAAAAACAAACAAGAAATAAATGGATAAAAACCTGTAGGTCACATCACATAATGTTTTTTAATTTTCATTCCAACGTCTCATAATCATAATCATAATACACAGAGTAAAAGCTCTCTCATGCTTAATATGCACTCTGCAAAAAAAAGAGTTGAAAGTTATATGCGAGCAGAGAAACTTCCCTGGTATTTATCGTATGTAAGTTTTTCATCCGATTTTGTGCATCCTAATTATTACGAGTATCAAAAGCCTCTAGCTGAACAGTTACACCAAATTAAACTTTCTGTAACATGATTTTTTTTTTGCATAGAGAATGTAATGTAAAAGGGAATAATAAGGAAATTTAATGCTCATAACAACTTTATTGAAATCATGAGTGAACAATTGTTACACACCAATAACAACTTTTTATGCAAATATAAATTCGCGTTTAGTAATGCCATTGAATGCTTCGCATTCTCCTCTCCTCTTCCTCTTCATTTTAAATCAGTTTTGGTATTTAGCTATCCTGTGGGATTTAAACGAGGGCTCATAAAATTACGGGTTCAAGAGTGAAATTTTTTGAATTAAAAACTTACCCTCTTAAATGACGGTAAATGATGTGGATTTTGCTCAACGAAAGTTGTAAAATCATTTTCATTCACGTTGGAGAGTTTGGGATGAGGACTTGAGAGATTGAGACAGACAGACAGACAAGGTTACAGACGAGTCACATTTGAATTGATGTGGAATATTACAGATAGAGATAGATATCCATCCCATCATCATCAATTGATCAATTCCCAATTCACATAAGATAATAACATGGACGGTAGCTCAGGTACGATTTTACTCATTATTATGACCATATAGCGGAACATAATTACTTAATTTATTATCTCATTGTCCAGCTGTAGCAACTTTAAATTATATGAGCCAACAACACGTCCAACAAGTGTTTATAATTATTGACTTTAAAGTGATTTTCCTTCTTGATTATTATTTTTGAATATTTGATTTTGTTTTTTTCTTTGATTGTGATTTTGTAAACAATCCAATCGATGGAAGCAATCAATGTCAAATTCCCCATAATTTCCTCAGATTGTTCAAAGGCAGAGAGAGCTAGAGAGAGAGAGAGAGAGAGAGAGAGAGAGAGAGAGAGAGAGAGAGAGAGAGAGAGAGAGTACGATATAAAAGTATATATGAGTTTTGTTTTGGATCTCTGTACAAAACATCTTAATTATGTTTTTCGCTGGGTTTTTTATAAATCAAAGTCAAAGTCAGTGATTTCAAAACTCTGTGATGTCAATGTAAATTGGGAATTGGGAAGGATAATAATATGGTTGAGCATAGGAATTTAGGAATAGTACTCAAGTAAGTAATGTACATAATATAATGAGTTACTAGATTAGAGGAGTGAGAAATGAACAATTGGTACATACATACACAATAATACACATACGACATGTAGTAAGATACATAAGCACATTTGTAATTTGTACATATGTGGAGTGGGGTGAGCTTTAGCGTTTGACTTTGGATTTCACAGTCTGTAGTTTGATAATTTGATAACAAACTCTTCCACATCCACAATATCCCCATCCACAATATCCCCATCCACACAACCAACCACACACGTGTGTGTAAAATATGTTGAATGTAATTTGTTATTTGGTTGCTGTTTGGAATAATTCAATGATTTTTAAATGTTTAATTGAGATTTGATCAAGTTTTAAGATAGGATTGAATTCCAAATTCCACATGTAAATACAGATACATACTCACAAGGAACGTTTTCATATGTTTACAATTGTATTAAGAGAGAGATTCGAATGGGTATCCGACAAAGATGAAAATGCAAAGACGAAAAAAACGCAACAAGGTTTTTCCTTTGGTGGAGGTCATAAACTTGATCATTCGTCGTTCGTACAGACGAGTAACCAGCTGTATGTATATATATGTAGGTATGTACTATGTATAGTCTGTAGCTTTGGAGAGTTGGAGCACGTGGATTTGTGCCAAAACTCCTCCAGGATTTGATAATGCTATTTACGCACACAAAAAAACCAACTTGATGATGACAATTTGAATATGTAAGATGCGAATGTACATGAAAACAAACATGGGTTTGAAATCTCATTCCTTTATTTCTTTTTATCTTATTCAACTTGGTTCTCTTGGTCCTCATTCATCCTCCTCCTCGTCATCGTCGTCATTTTTTTTATTTTTGTAATATTCATGTACGACTATATATCGACCATCATGTTCAGTAAAAAACATAACAAAGTACAAACAAGAGACAGGGAAAAAAATACATTCAGAATTCTGTGGATTCACGCGACGAGTATTGAATTACACTTTGCATGCGCGTGTTCAATGTTCTTTTTCCATTTGACTTGTTCTTCTTCTGAAAGTTGACATGTCTTCTGGTGCTGTGGTGGACATAAAAAAATTGGGCTCATGCTTTTCATAATGGCATGTCTAATCACATTGAATTTGTAATCGCATCTTCATATATGTACGTATTTCTAACGATGAGTCCTCATCGTCGTCATCCTCCTTGTCGTTCGCTGTTACTTTTGGTTTGACGATGAGAATAAAAGTCGCATTCTGTTTCCCCGATAACAAACGTAAATGAATGAACGGCGTAAGGTGATGGATCATCATAAATACAGATACAAAATCATGTGTGGAATGGTCCACCAAAGGTGAAGACGTCGTTGTCGTCGTTGTTATTGTTGTTGACCATTGCGAAACTGCATGATGGGTTCTATCTCCAAAATTCCATCTCCGACACCACATAACAATTATTATGTTTTGCATATTCCAATCCAATCCAATGTATGGACGAACGGACGGACGGACGGACGGAGACTCTACGCAAGAGTAATTTGCATTCGGAAACATGCAAAGAGAAAATGGAAAGAGAGACGAGAGAAGGAACATCTCTATAATATTTTTATCCTCTGCTTGAATTCAATTGGATTTGGCGATTGATTCAAGGCTAAATATTGAAGAATTAACTTCACACAACACAAAAAATCCCATTAGTTGCCCTCCAAGTACCAGAACTTGGAACACCGGTAAAAAAAAGAGAGACGAAAGAGATTCAGAGAGAGGGAGAGAGAGAGAGAGTCATTATGTGAAATTATTTCAGAACTAGCGAACTGTCCTCCCATCGGCAAAATCTATTGGAGTATTAAATAGCTGTGTTTGTAATGTGTGTGTGTGTGTGTGTGGTGTATCGTATGAATGTGTACGTTCTTAACCTCCGTCTCTTCACTTGTTCTATCTGTATTCTGTATTCTGTATATGTATGAATGCGGCAAACTTTTTGCCACATGTATTTAATATCTACTGCGGACTGACTACAGATATTCCCAGTATACCTATACATATTATTATGCATACAATAGTGTAGATATTCGACGGCTGGGCGGAGAATTTTAATAGCAAAGACTTAACGTCAGTGCCAATTGCCAATATTTCAATGATAAGTTAACTGAAAAAAATGCACATTGAAGGAATGGATGAGAAAAATCAAGGTTTGTAAAATTGCCCATAAATAAACACAAACATGCCAAAGGTGAGCTCAGAACAAATTAGGACATTCTTTTTCCTTTCCCTCGTATCATCATTTTCTTTGGTAAATAACAAATAATCGTAAATAGTCGCATTGGCAGAAATTAATTCATAGTGGATCCATTACCATTTCACAGATTATAATCCATTTGAATTTCCAGTTTTTTCCTCGATTCTCTCGCTCTGTGTGTGTGTGCTCAAGTCCAACGTGGTGGGGAATCTGCATAATATGGAATCATCATACGCCTGCAGATATGTAAGAAATTGGCAAGAATGTTCTCATTTAATTATTTTAAGCACAACAGTTTTGAACAAAGATTCCATTCTTTTCCCATTTCACCACACCACACAGTTGATTTTGAATTTCATTGGTCATTCTTTGATGTTTGTACGAGAGCATATTTTATATTATACATACAGGGAGGGCAACACTTAATGCGAAGATCAGCAGAGATTTAGTAAGAGAGAGACGTAACCCCTATTTTTAGAATAAAAATGATGGACATTGCACACATTGGGATAACAATGAATACAGAATGAAAATACAATTCAATGGAGCTCAACTCTTAACAATTGATAGGCTATGCTCACTGCGCTCGCTCACAGGCCTAGACTCGCCAATACATATTACTTGATATTGTGGATATTACTTACCGACTATCCACTATTCTTTCGAAATTGTGTATGAACAGACTACTTTTTAACTCTGAGAATTCGTCGTATTTGCCAGTGGTTTCGTTTCTTTATTTTCAGGATAGCCTTCCTATTTTCCTAATCTACTTCTTTGTCATCTTTCTTTCAAAGTGTTTTAAACATAGGATTTGAATAATCTCACATCACATGCATAACATCATCCCAGATATAATCTGAATAGGGAATATACCTACACTGACTGACTGACTGACTGACTACAGTTATTATATATTTAGATGCTTGTCAATGTAGGCTCCACATTGAAGATGAAAAAAGAAGAAATGATGACAATTGTGGATTCTCCATATCTGAAAGGAGTATTTAAACACTTATCTGTACTATGATACTATAATATTCCTTCTGAATGACTTTAAGTAGGAGACCCAGTTTTTCTATAACAGATTTAGCAGTGTAATTAAATCCATTGGCAGTGTATTCAAGTTCCTCCAGGGTTCTAGAAATCTATCTGTAATTATTTAACTTTAAAGTTTCATCTTCATTGTAAAAAAAACGTGGAAGACGTGTACAAAAAGGAATGAGAAATGAATTTTTCGTGTTGGAGTTTTAAAGAATCAGAAAATCAGAGAAAGGAGAAGACGGAGATGAAGGCGGTGGAGACTTGAAGACGTCATGGAGCCATTTCAACAGCACATTTTTCATCGGCACATTTGTAAAATTTATAATAAAAGTAATAATAATGCAGGTGATAATGGGGGGGATGGTGATGGTGATGGAGAGACTGGCGCTCAGATTTATTGAATGGGGAATATATATGTATAAGATATACCATAAAAACTAGGTACACTGACTGACACAATGCAATAAAATAATACGTAATATCCATTACTTTTTGCAAAAGGTTCTCGCGTCTTGGTCGTCTCTTTCTTGTGCGAAGCTCAATACACAAAAATATTAGAGACATTCAACACGATGACAATGGTAATTTTTTAAAAGCTTATTCTTTTGCTTCACAATGACTATTACTGCCTGCTTGCCTCTTGCCTGCCTAATACTGCCTATATTCCTGCCTTCCTTCTCCCATTCTCTCTCTTTTTCTATACATACAGATTACATACTACATTTAGTTTTTCCAATCGGCAATTTTTTAACAGAGTCCTAATACGATGATATAGAGATGATGATGATATAATGGACGGCAATGTGCATGGGCCATGTCAGCAGACTCATCTGAATGCAATGGTAAAAAAATAGAAATAGTAAAGGTGAGTAAAATATAACAAGTAGAACTTTTCCATGTACATGCGAGTCAATTTCCATTAGACGAACCAAAAGTAATAATTTCATATCATATTTTCCAAGGGTAGACGAAATACGTGAGACTTGCACACACTGAATTTTCTATACATCTTTATTATTATTATTATTATTATTATGTATCCTCCTCTACTTTTGCACTGAATTGAATCGGAGGATATTCATGCATATTTATCTGTTTGTATATTGTCTGTCTGTCTGTCTGTCTGTCTGTCTGTCGGTCTGGCTGTTGTTGTAGTCATTGTTTCGCTGGTTATAACCAATTGGTACCATTTCATGGCATTTATCGTAGACAAGATTCCTCGCTTTTTTTATTCTATCGTATTCTTTTTTGATTCTTTGGTACAGAGAGAGTTGATGAACAATATTTTCAGCTGTTTCAGTTTGGTGTGGTTGTTCTTTTGGACTCAATCAAATCGAGCTCTGGTTTCAGAGGAGTTTGTGTTTGTGTTTTCCTATAATATATAATATTATACCCCGGGAGTCTCTTTGTGTCCACAGTCCGCAGTCCACACTGAAAAGAGGAGAAAAACTAAATGCATTTTGGGAGCAGAGAGTATATATGGCATCGATAGTTGGTTCGTTGAGTTCATATGCTCACCTCACAATCAGAGCCACGTAATGTGGCAATCTGGTTGTGTTGTGGGTGCATTATTTTTTCGAGGGATAAACCATCAAGAGAGCTCCACTACTCACTTCACTACTGACTACGGACTACTCACAATCAGAGTACATACTGAGGTCTCGGGCTACACATGAAAAAAGGGGCTTGCAGTTGCTCAAGCAGACAAGAACAGAATGAACAGAACTCTTCTCTGTTCTCTTCCATATATTCACAGTATTCACAACTCACTGAATTCACACACAAACACAAACACACTCATGTCGAATGAATATGAATACTCTGCATAGTACACACAAACACACATAAACTCTGCGTAGTGGATAAAGTAAGTGTAAAAAGGCCTCCTCACTTGCATGCAGCTGGACCAAAATTCGCCCTTTCTTCTTCATCCCCCTCAGCAAGAGCAGGAGCAGGAGCAGTTAGAACTTGTGTAGACACTGAACAAGATCTGTGCGTATCTTTTAGTGTGGCTTTGTCTCTCCCAACGTCCTCATCTCCATCCGCCCATCCTCATTTTCTTACTCTTTCAACTATAACTCCAACTCCAGCCCAGGGAATCATCAGGTTTGTTTTGTTTTCCTTCTCTTTGTTCTGTTCTACTGATACATTTCATGCACTTATTCTGTATTCTGTATTCTGTCCTTTCATATTCAACAATAATTATCCTTAAAATTATTCCTCCTAATTATAATTATCTCTCTCTCACTCTGTTTGCCAATGACCTCACGTGTCAAATTATCAAATCATCAAATAATCCCCATCATTTCAGTTTATCGATTTTTCCACCTTTTTTATTCTTTTTTTTTGTAGGAGAGAAGAGAGGACGAGTAAAAAGGAGTTTTGTTTTCATTGTCAACATTGATTTTGATATTTGGGAAAAGGGAAAAGGACAACAACTAACAACACACACACACACACACACAAAATCAACAACCTGTCCAGTCAGTTTTGAGAGAGATTTTTGTTTGGAGGATTGAATCGACAGGAGCAAAAGTGAGTGCGTGAGTGAGAGGAGAGAATTCAGATTGTTTTGATATCAGATCTCAAATTTCGTCATCCATCGTTGATCGGCATTTGGTTGGACGATTTGAATCCATTGACCGTCTGTGCCTGTATTTGCTTGTGTCCGTCTGACTGACTGTTTGTGTGTTTAAGTGTTTTCAATACTCTCGTCTTGTCTTTGGTGACTGTTTTTTTTGGGGGGTTGTCTCCCTATCTCTCTCTGTGTAAAATAAAATAAAATAAAACACGAAATACAAACAGTTGAAGTTATGTTCCGGAAAAACGTGTAAGGTGCAAAAGTACGTGTGAAAACTGACAAATAAGTGAAGGAACAGTGAACTTTGCTGACTGAACAACGTTGTTTTACATTGTTTCAAATTAAATTACCAGTTTCTTCTCTTTATGCATCTCATCTCTCGTCCTTAATTCTTTTGCTCAAGATTGCGTGTTCTATAGTGTGTGTATTTGGTGAATAGTTGTTGTGGAGGACGAATGATCAATGTGCTCTACTGTTCACAGAAAAATATAGACGGGAAGGAAGGAACGAAGGAAGGAAAGATCCCCGTCTCTCTGCCAGTTTTATATTCCTTCTAATTAAATTCCAAGTAAACTCTTCATCATCTGATGATAAAACAGTTTACGATTCTTCAACGATAATGAATAGATCGTGGATAGACATTAATATTTCATTTCTCTTCTGTTTCTGTGAGAGTTGAGAGAGAAGGAGTTGACGCTAAAGTTTGCTCACTCTACTGGACCCCTGTTAAAGAAATAAATAAATCATAGTTCAACTGATCGTGAGGGACGGAATATTGAAGAAATAGATGAGATTATTGTGAGCCTCGTCGTCCATCCGTCCGTTCATCCGTTTGTCGGTTGTGTATGATATTTTCCGTGTTTCTTGGGGAAGATGTTAATGAAATTATGAAAAGTGGATGACCTGTGTGATCAGTGATGGGTCGTGAGAAACAAGGAGAAGTAGCAAGGTCGCTCAGATAAAATTCTTTTCTACTTAAAGGAAGCGTAATAATAATAATAATAATAATAATAAAATAGTGGACCTTTTCTCTACACACATCCCATTTTTTTCTACCCACTCCCAACTGGAAACTAACTTGTGGTGCCTGTTTATATCGACTCTGTCTGTTTCTGTTTCTGTTTCTGTTTCACTCCTCGACTTTCCTCTCGTCTCCCGTCCATTTCTTGAGTCAGGTGAGTGTTTTTTTTCTGTCTTTTTTTTTTTTCATTTGAACCAACTTTTATATTTATAGTTTGGGAGTCGTCACTCTGTATCCACAAGCAAACCACATACATAAATATACGTATTGATGTGATGTATACATACCTACAATTTCACATGCATTCAAAAACCAACCAACATTTCCCACATGTACAGATATACGTATACATCTGTATTCTGTACAGTGTATGTAGAATGTAGGTACATACATTGAGCGAGAACCTTTTACAGTTTTTACTGTACCTTTTTGACTTGAACATTTTTATAGAGACTCGCATGCAACGATCCTCGTTTCTTTTCAGACATGCACTTGTTTCTTGTTTGAAAACATTCACTTCTCTCTCTCTCTCTTTTCTCTCTCTCCAGCCACACTTGTATGCTTCCATTTAGAATTTAACAATGAGTTGGAAAAAATTATAGAGAAAAAAAGAACCTTTTGGTTGTGTTGTTGTGGAAAAAAGATGAAATGTTTTTCGGTTAGCCTGACGATGAGTCGAGTAGACTCGTTGTTGTGATATCATGTGAAATGTACATAACATTCTACATATCATTATAGAGATGCACAAATGGATATATATTGGAGTACAAATGAGTTTAGACACTGCCAGTGTGTTGTGTGTAAGTAAGTATTAATACTACAGATAGTAAGTGTAGGTAGAGGTACGACAGATAAAGAGGATTTTCCATGGTTGGTTTGGTTGTGAGTGAACTCAAGTCCAAGTCCAAGTCCAAGTCAGACACTTTCCTGGATACCCTCCGGACTTTTTGTACGTCTTCTTGCAGCATTAAAGTGTGTGTGTGTATGAATAGTCGAGGAGTAGTGGAGTAGCCAGAGTCACAATCCACACAAAAACCGCTTCCAGAACCAGACAAGTATCCGTATTCATTTTTTAAAAACCTGGGAGCTCCAACGTGAAACGAATCCCATGTTTCGTCTCATCGTCAGTGTGTTTGTGTGTAGTTCAGGAGATATTAGATATTAGATATGTACATATTCGGTTGGATGTTGGATACCGTGATACTCGGTGATACACTGATAAGATACGTGTCAAGTAAATGCCTTTATAGCCATCGTATCGTTGTTAGTTATCCCATTACGGATTCAGCCCATTATTAAATCATCATTTTTTCTCTTCCTTCTCCATCACATCCACACATTTTCTGCTATACATTTAGTACGCACAAAACAATGGACCAACTAAAGATTTCTATTGAGATTCGAAGGATTTGTAAGGAGTAACAAGGGAAATTATCCCATCTTGCCTACATTTCATTTTTATCCTTTTTATCAGGAATCATTATGTAAACGTTGCATTGGTGTTGGCGTTGGTACAGGCAGGGAGAAATACGGAATACATAAATACATAGAGATACATATTACATACGATATTACATTCACAGCAGAACAAGTGTAGATTTTTATTGGTGTGTAATAAGGAATAATGATATGAATTTATCTTCAACTCCACTCTGATTCCTCCTGGCAACATTTCTTTTGAAACAAGTTTTTCAAAAAAACGATACAATAAAATAATAAGAATAATCTCAATCTCTTTCATTCCGCAACAATTAACGTGCAACATGTAAATAAACAAACGTCTGTGGATGAGTCTTTTAAAAACTGTGGGATGTTGATTAATGTTACACATAGTCATTCGTGTTGTGGTTATTATTAGATTATTAGATGTTTTATTCATGCAATGTGATGCGAGGGAGGATTTAAGCCTCTCTCTCTCTCTCTTTTGCCTGACGTAATATGTACGTTTGTCTGTTTCAAATAGACTGTTTGTATTTATTTGTATATAATTTAATTTTATGCTGCTGCTGCTGCTGCTGCCGTGCCGTGTCTGTTGTAAGTGTAGGACATAAAACGTTTATAGGAGCATAAAATTAAGTAATTCCACGAAATCTTTTCAAACGCTATTGACCAGTACGACATTTGAATTCGAATTGTGTACATACATTAAATTTCAATGTATTGTGTTAATGAACTTTTTCAAACGTATTAAGTAATGGGAAATGCAACAGCATTATTAAAAATTTCTGAAAAAAACTAACGTACAGTTAGTTGGCTTTGGCTATGCATCGTCTTTGAGTTGGAGTGTACATATATGAATTGGAATGAACGTTACTACTTATTGTTAGTACTTACTACTTGTACATACAGGGATGGATAATACGAATGGATTTATAAGTTTTGGTTTGTCCTCAAGGCAAAATTGAGTGATCGTGTCTGGACTTGGCATGTTAGATTTCCTCGGCGATACCTTCAAACTGTTCCCATCATCATCCAATGCACAATATGCACATACAAAATACAGAATACACCATCATTTCATTCACTATTCACCATTCAACATACACAAGCAGGTAGATATATATCCGCCATATTCCCTCAAACTAAATAACAATAGCCAGGATTTGACAAGTGCTACGTTATGCAGGTTTTACTTACATATAAGTTATAACATTACTCAATTCTCTTTCCGTCGGTCCATCTCTCTTTCTCTCTCTCGCTCTCTCTCGCTCTCTCCATTTCCATCTCTATGTTTTCTTCATGCCGTAAAGTAACAGTGCAGACTTTAAAGTCTTTGGCATGAAAAACGAACTTTTGTCCCTTCTCCTCATCTTCAATAATCTTCATCCAATGGATTTGTATTCCTCTTGAGGCCTCCTGACGATAAGTATTTTGAGGATGTTGGTTGCCCTTGACTCTGACTCGGAGGAGCAGCGGACATGCAAAAACACACACACACACACACACACGCACATACTCACTTCATTTGAATCTCAAACAAGAGCGGCCATCAAAACTGACCACGATCCGTTCACAATCGATACGGAACGATATCACTCAATCAGGAATACAATAGCAAAAGAGATTTCACATCCCTCCGCATTAACTTTTATCAAGCTAATTTTATGCATGCACAATTTTGAACTGTTACTGCATTATTCATTATGCATTACTAATATGTATTGGTATTGCATAATTGTCGAGTTATGAGAAACGTCGTCCGTCCGTCCATCCGTTGCCATATGAGTATGTATATGAGCAATGGAAATGTGAAATGTGGAAATGGTGGAAGAAGCTGTGGACTTTGGATTTTTCACGTTATCTAGTCAAATCGTAGGTAATAAATTCCATAGGAAATAGGAAACTCCGATTCACAAGACTGAGGATTTACTTTACCATACATATTCCAGTTTTGAAATTATATTTCAAACGATATGGAATTCAAAAGGAAGTTGAGCCTCTGCGAGTTGCATACAGAATAGGTATGTACACTAGATAGGTACATACTAGAATACAGAAGTGGCGGATATACAAATATACACGGATACACATTACATAGTTTCATTAGTACATTACATACTACATTAGACATGTATGTAATGCATTTAGCTATATGTATGTGTATGTTGAACAAGGGAAAAGGAAGTTAAGTCGTTTGCTCCTCTTTTTATTTTTCTGCCATTGCTGTCTCTGTGCGTGTGTGTGTGTTTAGACGCGTGTAAAACTGTAGTAAAATAACCTGAAGGCTTGTCCATCGAGGAAAACTTTTGACGCCTAGAGAAGTGAGGACAAAGAATTCGTTTTTATGACCTGCTGCTTTGCTCTTGCCCTTTACTTACGTTTCCAGGTCGTCGTCATTTAATTTGCTCGCACGTAAATTCACCCAAAGTCCAGCTTTCTTTTCCTTTATTTTTCCATGTACATATTTACTAGTATGTACTTAAGTATGTACATTTATGTCCTTACATTTATGTGAACATAATTACTTTGGAGTTTGCAGTCGTCAGCTCCTTCACGCCGTTCGTTTGCCTATTTACTTTGAAAACGTACAGCTGGGCCAGGTCAAACGAAATGTTGTCGTTTTATCTGGTTCCAATGGTTTTACATTATTATTATTGAAATCCTCTCAAGTTGTTACTCTAAATCTAAACTAAATATGTAAACCCTGTATGTATGTACATAGGCATGATTTTAAAGCTGTCCCATCATCTAAATAATCCAAGGGAAAAGTAATACATAATAATAATAATGTGTGTGTGTAATGTGTAATAGTGTCAAATAGTGTGTATTCAAATTCAAATGCTGTGAGGGGAACAAAACAAAGGGCAGTCGTCGTCAACATAGGTAAGACAAAAACGTTTGGAATGTTTGTTTAGAGAAGTCAGAGAGTCAACTTGAAGGGAATTAATGCAAAGTTAAATGAATTGCTCTGGCTCTTGCTCTTGCTGTTGTTGTTCTCGTTTGTTGTTGAAAAGACGGGGACGGAGGGACACGAGAAGATAGCAAAAGATTATCCATTGCTCTCTGTGTTTGTTTGTGTTTTTGTAGTTGTGCAGTTTTGTAGTTGTGAGGAATTCACAATCAGTGTGTGGCTTCAACTTGACATAAAAAAAAACCTGGGTTGGCAGTGTAAAATGTCGTGCAATCTCAGTGTCGTCCGTCGTTCATGTCGAGGAGGTAAAATTTCAAGTTGAATGGGAATAAAACGTGTAGGAGGTTTCTCTATTGTCTGCCCCTCTCATTTCACTCTTTTCCCAAACACTCTCAGCTCAAAACTCACATGCACAAAAAAAAACTCTTTGGGTAATTTCATGTAGAAAAAGGCAAAGAAGATTCGAAAGAGTCAAGACGGAGAAGAAGAAAAAGAAGATAAAAACGCTATGAAAAAAAAATCTGCTGTTGAGTTTGAGGCATTGAATTTCAACTTCAACTCTGTGGTCTTTTTCCACTTGTTCGTATTCGTATTCTTATGGTAATTCATATTAAATATTTGTCAAGGTAATTTTATATGTGGCCAAACTCAAATCTTAAAATTCGAAACTCGAATCCAAAGAAAGGGAAAGATAAAAGAGCAAGAACTTTTTGGCAAAGTTGAAAGTGTTTGTCGTCGTCGTTGTTCGTGTCGTATCCCTTCGATTCGTTATGGTTTATTATAGGTTTCCTTTTCGTTCCGGTGAAGACAGACTCGTCGTCAGCAGTCATTTCACTCCGTTTACTTATGTTATGTTTTCCTAATATCAAATATGCGCCAAGAGCGATGAAAACCTTGTACTGTACGATTCCTCAAGAGGAATTTCCAAATACACGTGAACTCATGTCAATGCATGTATAAATACGAGGACTTGAAATCCTATTCCTTTCAGTTTCCACACCTGCACAGATAATATTCAAAGAGAAACAAATTGAGGATTTGTTAGGCATTCGATGGCTTTGTAAATTTTTCATTTTACATTGGATGAGGATTTGTAAATAGTAAATACAATATGATGAGGGAGAGACAGAGATAGACAGAGAGAGAGAGGTGAGTGCTGCACTATGCTGACAGCTCCACGTTCTTTATCTAAATTCAAAATTCAAATTTCACTATGAACGAACCAACTGCAAAATTCAAAATCCATATACTTTGACGATTAAATATTAGACTGGTGTGTGAAGTTTGATTATTCACTAAGCTGAGTCAGTCAGCCAGTTTTTGTGGCTTTGTTGTTGTGGGCATCAAAGTCTGGTGTGTGTTTGGATTTGGAAATGTACAGCTGAACTGAACCTGCAGGAAGTGAGAAAATGAGAATCGAGTAGATGAATACCAAAAACCATGGTAATTTTTTTATTTCCCCCTTCTTCCCATCCTTCAACGTATAGAACGTAGAGAAACTCCTCGTGGTGTGTGTGTGTGTTTGAGTGGAGCTTAAATTGAATTTCCAATAAGTTCCAAGCGAGTAGAGTACAAATATCGAATGTGTAGGTGGGAAAGAAAGAAAGAAGCATGCACGGTCACCATCACCATCACCACCTCAGCATGTTTAATTCAATAGACGAGAGCTCACAATCAGACACACACTCACACACACACACGACTCAAATCCTCGGTAGTTTCATGCCTTGACTATGCGGATTTCTCCACTCCATTGTTGTTCTTGTTCTTGTGATTGCTGGTATGTGTTATTATGAGTTGCTGCTTATTATTATGTAACGTTTTTCCAAAATGAAATAACAAAGGGGTTTTTGTAGATATTTACATAAAAGAGTCTTCGTTTCTCATTTCCAATCCCATCAGAGTTTATTATTATTCAAGCAGTTCTTAACTGAAGAGAAGGAATTCTGAGGGTATGAAATGAAGGAAGAGGGGAAAGTGAGCGAGAGAGGTTATTTCAGGAAGTTCTCTCTCTGTTTCCTTCTCCTCCTCCTCCGAACAAAACGAAACGAAACGAAAGTAATGAACCCCGTGTGTGTTTATATCTGTATTTCTGTATGTGTGCACATTGCCATGAAACATAAGGTTTAATTTAGTTATGGTATTGTTGACAGCTTCCACAGATGCCGCATGTACATGTACATACGGTACCTATTCCAGTCCTTCTTAATAGAGTTTCCATAAAGTACGGTGCAGTGATGACATTAATCGTCGTCGTTGTATAGTCGTCCGTCGTCCCCAGTGAAATATCCTTCGTGTTCTTCATCGTCCAACCAACCAACGAACCAACTAACTGACTGTCCGTATTTCATATTTGGGAAGACATGTGTGTACTGCTGACATTCCTTTTGTCTTTTTCTTTGTTTTTAATGGAATACCGAGGAAATTTGAAATTTCTTTGTCCCACCCCCTCTTCTCTTCTTCCAGCTCTTTCTCCTTCTCTGCCGATCCGCTGTCTCTTGCTGGAGAGTTTGTGAAATCATATTTTATTGGTTTTAAATATATCCATCCGGGTTGGTTGGTTCCTTGGGATATTTTTCAATGCATCATTAATTTTCTCACAAGTCTCAAAGAGAGTTATAAAAATCAATCGGTGGGTCGATATGGAATTCCGCGTGTGTTAGTGATGACTGCGGAACATGAAAATTAATGATTTTTATACTCCTTGTACCTCAACTGGCTCTCGCTCTCTCTCTCGCTCTCATTGGAATCTAGACTTCTAGACCAATTCTGATGACGAGAAAACAAATTCTATTTGGAATATGTATGCTCCGATTTACAGACTTCCACCCTGTTTGTTTGTATGTGTGTGTGTGAGAGAGAGTGAGAAGTTTTCATATGTCACACGTGGAAAGTCAACTTAATGGTTTCTCAAACAAAGGGAGACTGTCGACAAACTTTCTTCGAGGTATCCGACTCGACTTTGGTTGGACACATTTCCTTTGAATCGTTATTCCATTTCCATGGAAATCCGTGACTCTCTCCACACATGAAAACTAGAAAACTAGAAAACTCCACCCGAATTATCTTTTTCCGGATTTCTCTATTTCTCTATTTGAACTCGACAACCGACATGGTTCATTATACTCATACTTGATTCTGCACTTTGGATTCTTTGATGTTCAAGTTGTTCCAGCAGCAGTGTGGAAAATCTATTCATTTTGTGATATAAAAGTCAACGAATACGGTTGAGCATGCTCCAGAAATGAAAATGAACCGTTGTAAAAGTTGGTGAAGGTAAATAAATAAATACTTCATGACCGTTTGTCTATGGTTTCTTATCATCCCAATTTCTGGCATATAAGTACAGATGTAGTAAATATAGAGACGAGACGGCAAAGATGAAGAAGGGGGTGTAAAGTAAATGAGACGATTAGTAAGAATATCCTTACACACCATAAGAAATGGAAGTTTTTATGACATAATTTAACAAGATAGCCAACATCTACCTACATTTACATTTCACTTTCACACATGGGAAAGGACCCAAAAGATAAAGGACACGACGACGAAATGAGAGGAGACGAAGGAACTACTTATTATTAGTTACAACCGAAATGGGAATCGAATTTCAGTCGGAATTTCATTTCCAATTTTATTGGTGTAATCCGGTTTAAATTCAGAGTAAAATCCATATGAATCCGAATTGTTTATTCAGAGTTGGTTGGACGTTGGGCAATTGGTGGAGATGGTTCGAGTTGGAGTTGAAGTTGAAGTTGGAGTGTGATGACTTTAATTCTTTCCTTTTTGAACTGATACTATTGTGGAAAATAGGACTTTCTTTCGTTCCTCGTGTGTGTAGGACTTTGTGGGCTCTCGCTTTTTTACGCTGGAGTCACGCAAAGAGAATAGAAAACCATTGTGTGGACTTATCTGGGAGTTTTTAGTATGTGTGGAGATAGAATGTATATAATACCTATATATCTTATTGTTAGTTATATAGTTGTGTGTGGTGTGGGTACAATAGATGAATGCTCAATGCTCACTCTCACTGACTATTGGGAAATCAAGTTGTGTAGCTGTAGCGTTAGCATTAGCTGCACAGCACATGTAAAATGTAAACATTCACATTTTATATCCAGGTAGACCTTCTCATTTTTTATGGGGTTTCACATCAGTCAGACCATCGCTCTCCTTCTCTTTCTCATTCTCGTTTTCATCTACAATATCTAGTCCTAGTCCTCTCGTCCTATTCATATTCCTATTCGTTTTCGTATTCGTATTCGTATCAAATGAACAGATTTCTGTACATTGAATGATAGAGGAGCATTTACATATACGTGGATGTTTAAGTCAGTCAGTTGGATGTGTATGAGTTTGCATATATTTACCAATGTACTTAATCCATCTAACCAACAGTGAAATTTCGTGACTGTTGATTGACTATTAAAAGTTTTTTTCCCTTCTTGTTTGTCATGCCATCGCCATGCATCCCCATGTTTTAGATACCCCACTCTTCCACTCCACATCTACATGTACATACATATATTACATATACGATACAATACAAATACATGTATTATTATATAGTTTGTAGAAGGACTTGAATGTTATAATTGTAAGAGTATGCCGGTGGTGATGTGATGCCACTTGGAAATCCAACTACAAAATTATACATTTCATTGTTATTCCTTCTCTCCTTAATTCTCCTTCACCTTCTTCTATGTTTCTATGTAGTTGTGTGCGTGAATGAGAAAAAAATATATTTATGAAAACATCAAATCAGGTGGGCATTATTTACTGGATTTGAATTGGTGATAAGCAAATCAAAAAAATCTTTCTCTCTTCAAGTCTAATTTTACCACGCACACTTTTACATACATATCGTATATGTGTGCTTGACACCTCCTCGTCTTCTCTCTCTCTCTCTCTCTCTCTCTCTCTCTCTCTCTCTCTCTCTCTCTCTCTCTCTCCCTTCAACAATCCATCAAAGTCTCCATCTGTAAACTTTCGCAGTCCCCCCTCCTCCTCTTCTTCCTCTTCCTCCTCATCATCAATATCAACTTCATCTCGAGTGCTCAACATTGGCTGTCTGAATGTGCAATCACAATCACGTAAATATCGTACTTATAAAAATGATTCTACACACACGACATTCTGAATACTTACTTTTATTGTACGAGACAATTCATCAACTATCGTCGAATACTTTGGGGGATGATGACGGACAATGATAAAAAAGAGAAGAGAGTGGACGGTGGTGATCGGCAGCAGCTCTTACCAAACATCTCAAATGGAATGATGATCTGCATACAGATATTTATGTTCAAGTCGTGAACAGTTGCTCGTTGTCTTCTCTCTGACTCTTTTATTTGATTCTTGATTCATCATTTGATAATCGGAAGAGGAAGGAGAACAACGCTTGCCGATTGGCGATTACACACAGACAGAGTCACAATGCCGAGGACATATACATAATACAAATGTACAACAAGCAAATTTGCATGTGTACAGCAAGAATCTATCTGGTATATTTATATTTATATTCAATCTGTGTACATTTAAAAGCGACGATCATGCTCAAGTTACACCTGAAATTATTTATCATCCTAATTCTTATATAATTCCTCCTCCTCTTCGTCTTTTCGTCTTTGTCTTCTTCTTCTCCTTATTTTTCTTGTTTCCAAATGTATTCTATAAAAAAAAGTAGAAAAAAGCCTACGTGGACGAGCAATCAGATAGGGATAAAAAAGACGAGAATCTGCTTTACAGATATTTCAGTTGTTGTTATTGTACTTATTAAAATAGTCGATTGACAAGTTTAGTTTTATGTAGCTGTTCTTCATAAATATTTTTTTGTGGTGGAATTTACATGGACATTGTACATTGTACATTTGTATAGGTATGTAGTAAGTAGTATGCATGTAAATGTATGTAAATAGAGTTGGCAGTCGGTGGTCGGCAGCTTCGTGGCTGTTTTGTCTTTAAATATACCAAAATATCAATGTACATCTCGCGTCCTTGTGCATTCAATTTGCATTTAGATATTTCATGTCCGATTCCCTCGTTGCCCATCTCTCTCTCTCTCTCTCTCTTTTCTTATCTAATCTCATCCAAATCATTTACATCCATATTATTTCATATTCAAATTCAAATGTTTTTCTTGCTAAAAGCTAAATTAAACAAGTTACAAAGTGATTTCGTACATGGAATACGCTGTTGTATCTGTCCTTTGTATGCAGATTTGGTTGAAACTTTTATATGTAAGTATTTCTTGGGAATCCATTGGAATATTTTTGTTGGTGTTGTTTTGTTGTCAAAGGATATGATGCAGATTATTCCTATTCACAATCAAAGTAGTCGATCATCGAAAAAGTTGAATTTTCGTATATTTAAAATGTAGGATTTTGTATATATATATTTACATTACCACTCGCATACATTTTGGCAAGCAGAAAAGGTGGGGGAAGGGGGAAGGGGGGGGGGAGAAAAGAGCAAGTGAAAAGTGAGAGAGTATATCCAAGCAGAAGCAGATGGTATATGTATGTTGTCTTTTTCTTTCCTCGTTTATTAGCCAGATCTTTTCCCACACAGTTCATCAGCTTCTCTTTCATGAGTAATTTTGAGGAGGAAAAAAACACGTGATATTCTCAATATATACTGACGAAAAAGTCCCTGCACTTGTTCCAAACGAACTCTTGAGAAAATGACAGTGCGTAGAGTTTTGATGTTATTTTCGTACATGGAATTTATTTATTGTCGATTATATAGGGAATCGTTTTGAATCTTGATCAAAGGTTTTGATAATAAAATCCTGTTTGTTTGGATTTCCAATTGACTGCGAGAAGTCAAGTTTATGATGATCATGAGCTCAGCCTTAATTCTCAATTCTGAATCCTTTAATCGTTCCATTCCATTAGAGTCCATCGTCCATTGCATTGTGTAAGGCCAAATATTTATAAGTATACTTATTGGCAACGGAGGATATTGCAAATTCTATTTATTGGATGGCTCCTCAAGTTTGGATGGACAAGGAAAGGATTTATTAATATTGTGAGTGCATGAATGCAGAATGAGAATGAGTGAGGAGTCAAATGGGATAACGTCCAGTCAAGTCGAGTCGAATGAATTCTGAGAAGAGTCGGACGAAAGGAGTGTAGAAAATAAAAAAAAAGCTAATTATGTGTACTGGAGGTTGAATAATAAATTGGAGAGCTGTAAATTAATGATGGCTGGGACATTTTCTAATCCTCTCCCTCTCTTCTTCTCTTCTCTTCTCTTCTCTTCACTCGTCATTGCCTCTCCTTTTACATCATGGATTGATTCATCCATACCAACACCAACCATTAACAGTTTAGCTATAGATACAGATACAGATAATATTACAAATCATCCCTCTCCCTTTGTTTCATAATGCTCCCTCCACGAATGGATCGATCGATCGATCGATCAATACCAAAATTCGAATTGGAAATCACACAATGCAAATACGACTTTGAACGAACGAACGAACGAACGAACGAATGAAGGGATAGTTTTTAATTATTCCGTATTCATCCTCCATCTTCATCCTACGTCTCTTCAATATTAATTACTAATTATTTCACATGTCCTAATCAAACGTTTTCAAGTGCACAAAAACCTACAGCAGACAGACAGGACAGATCTATGAGAAAATACATAACATAGAAATTTACGAGAAAAAAAAAATCTGCACTGGAGTTGAACAGTTGTGATTGTGAGGAAATTTCGAGTGTGTCTAATCGGCAGTGAAAAAGGTATAGAAAAGGGAAACTTGTCATCATGTTGTAGATAGTATAGAATGTAGATTGTAGATTACAGAGAGAGAGAGAGAGAGAGAGAGAGAGAGAGAGAGAGAGAGAGACAGAGGACAAGAAAAAAGACACTGGGGGGATGTAAAAGAAAAGATCCCATAATGGAATAATAAATATAAATCTCGAGCTCATCTCTCTCCATAATATTTATTTTTTCCTTTAAAATTGGTGTAGAGAGGATTCGGAAAAGGAAATGGATCTTGTGAATCCTCAATTGTTTTGAACGAGAAGAAAAAAGTGTGTGCTCATAAAATGTGGATGTGAGAGAATAGAAAAAGCAGAAAGAACCTAAATATGTACATATTATGCTACGATATTATCTGCAGAGATGGATTAATGCCCTGTACGATGGAGAGGGAAGGAAAAGGAAAATAAAGGAAGGGAATATATATACGATACATAGTACATAGTGCGTGTGGTAATAATCACATGTGGAATGTCTGAGCACAATAAAATATTATTATGTAAACGCCACAAGAGTCCAAGAACAAACATACAGATATATTTCTACATTTGCTACATCATTGCATGCAAGGATTTGTTTTGTTGGGACGACGACGACTTGGGTTGGATATTTGCACTTGCACAAATGTTCCAAGCAATATTTGCTGAGGAAATGTGGAAAAGGGAGGGGGAAATCCATAATACAGTTGGAAATGTGTTTGGACAGAACCGCAAAACAAGAAAGGGTATATGGCATACAGAATACTACAGACAGATATCTGACTGAACACAGGTAAAACAGAAGAAGAAAAAAACAGGATGGTGGATTGAGCAGCAGGAGAAACATGGAATTGCCATTACTTTGCGTGGTCTCCTCCATTTATTTGTACTGATTATGAATTACACGAGTATGAGTCTGTTTGTCTGTCCGTCTATTTGTCATGTTTGCTTTGTACAAGATGCTGGTTTCTACTGCTGACTTTCCTCATTTTTGTCATGTTAAATTGAAAGTGTGCGGGGAAGTTTGTTTGCTTGTTGTTTGAGGAAGGAGAACAGCGACAATCACTTTTTTAAAACAGACTCAGCACTCGACACAGTCGACAGTGGACACACTGAGAAAATATGTTCAATTCAAATTAGTTTTTTTTTTGTCTGTCTCGTACAATACAATGGGAATGAAATGGAATGGTCTGAAGTGGTCCACGTTCAAAAAGGGATATTACACATTTTTACTCTAGATGTAAACGATGAAACCTCATGGAGCTCTCAACTCGACTCAAATCTCCTTCACTTTTACATTCCGACTTATTACAGACTTTTTATCATAAGATGATGCTGATGTGGAATGAGAATAAGAGCTGCTCATATCTTTATCTCCCCTCCCCCATTTCGTTACGTAAGTGTAACATTTACATTTACATTTCATAAACAGAGATATGAGATGAGAGTTTTACTAGACAGCTCTGTTCTCTGTTCTCTGTTGTATGGCTGCCTGCCTCCCTCCCTGCCTGCCTGCCTACCTGTAAAAAGGAAATTTAAATAATTGGTGAGGTAAAAAGGATTTTACAAAATGTTCTTGTTCTGTTCTGACTGAGCAGATAAACGGACTTGGTGAGGCTGACTGACGATGATGATTATTATTATTGTAGTTAAATTATTATCATGATGATTATTATGATTACACAACTTTTCATGTACACAATTTTTGCATGAAATTCTATAATAATGCAAGTAGTTAATCATAAGGAGATCATTCATTCATTTGTGTAGGGAGAGTTCAGACTCATTCCACAATCCACAATCCGCAATCCGCATCCCTACATACATTCACATTAGTTAAGCTGCACTTTAGTCAACCGCACAATTAGGACATTTATCACCAATTATGTTCCCTGTGTGTGTGTGTGTGTGTGTGTGTGTTAGGGAAATTTGGTGGAAAAAACTATGAAAGAAAAAAAGAAAATCTGTGAAATGGGGAGGCCAACTCAGACTTTGGCTCACATTTCTCACATTGGAATTGTGAACTGTGGAAAGGAAATGAAACCATAATATTAATTTTATTATATTTTATTAGCTATAGCCGTATTTATTACCACTGCCAAAACGTCTTTTTTTCTTTCCTTTCTTTCTTTCTGTTGGGTTCCTCAACGAAAACGAAACAAAGTCTTGCTACTAGTCAGTCGCCTCTCAATATGAAAAATATTGCAATGTTGGTCGTGGGGTTTATTGAGTCACTTCCCCATCACCATTATTCTTCATTCGATTCGATTCGATTCTTTTCTTCCATGTAAACTTATGAATTTCCATGTACACACTGCCAGAGTGGTGAATATGAGTTTTGGCATCAACTTACTTTACTTTGCTTTGAGAGAGAGAAAGAGAGAGAGAGAGAGTGAGAGAGAGGGAAACGACAGAGGAAATGGCGAGTGAGTGAGTGAATGTGATTTGTGGTAAGGTGGCTTCGTGCAAGTCGATGAAATCAGGTGAGAACTACTGCCGTCTTCCCTTGTTCTGACAACTTGCGATTATACTCATAAATATAATTCGTGTAAGAGTGTATACGAATGATCTATGTACGATATATTATAATATTATTGTATATATCGTAATCGTATGTATGTGCAAAAGCCCAAGGAGCAGAAGCAATCTTGAATTTTGTTCAAGAGGAAGAAGAGGAGGAAACGGACAAAAACTATTATACAAGTGGATACACTTTCAACCATGTACAGATATTATGTAGACAGAGTAAGAGAGAGAAATGGTTGGGTAGAATGAACTGAGAGAGAGAGAGAGAATATAACAGGACTTGGGTAAAGCATATTCATTTTCAAGACATAATCTTTACCAAATCATATACATGGACGACTCCTGTCCACTTCCACTCACACTCGAGTATCATTACCAACAATTGGCCTGATCATAGGTAATTGATATTAGATTCTTGTCGATCCAACACACTCTGCGCTTTACTGCCCAACTGCTCAACTCACCTTTCTCTCAATGGATTTACAAATATACACAGAGGCAGGCAGGCAGGCAGACACTCACAACGCACATAAACACACTATGACTAAGACAATGAATGTATGTGATAATTCAAGCATCATATTCTTGTTCTTGACCTGGAAGTCGTGAGAGGAAATCTTTTTAACTTCCACTTTTTCCATTGATCAGTCAAGAGAATTTGAGCAGTTTGGCAGTTTGGAATGTCTTGTTGGATCGAGTCGGAATCATGTTCTTCACTCACTTTGCACACATTTAATTTAATAATTTCGTTTCGTTTCACTCAAAGTATGTAGCCATAATCATTGTATTAGCTCTAGTACCCTCCACATTTCATTATATTACTACATTACATTACATTACATACATCTCTCTCTCTCTCTCTCTCTCTCTTTGAGTTTTATAATTTAATCATCTCGTCATTATCCTTATTATTATTATTATTATTATTATTATCCATTCAGTCAAGGAGGGAGAAACTCATTTGCGAAAAAAAACTCTCTACTGTAAAAAAAATGTACAACACTCAATTGCGAGTTGACTTACATATTTTTTCATTATTTTATATAACTTTTTTTACTTTTTGTTTTTGGGTTGTGGATTTGGGATTCGAAAAGATTAACAACTTTCACGGCTAGTTTACACACATAGGGAATTTTGTGAGGAGCCTGAGGGACGTGGAAATTATTACAACTTATTTACTTGTGAATTCCTTCCTTAACTTGTTGTTGTTCATTTCTTGCTCACCGGAAGCTCTTTCAAAAGTCTCACCCGACTCACATATCACATATTATTATTATTATTATTATTATTATTGCTCTCATGTTGTTGAGCTCACTGCCCAAATAATAATAAATTCCCCAAATAAATCCTGAAGCAGACCTCCAAATTGTCTTTACTCAAATACTCATTGTCAGTGACTTGGGAAAGGGATCAAGAAACATATGGAGTTGTCGATACAAAAACCAGTCAGATGCGACTATCTAGTTTAGAAGCTATTTGTGTTTGAATGTGGAGCA